>CAWVNO010001493.1:0-16961 GCA_963930645.1 Salticus scenicus
AGTTTTAACTATTTCATAATACCCTTTGTTAGCTGCTAAATCTAAAGCTGTCTCATCATTTTTATTTTTATGATTAATATTAATATTACTTTTTGCCAATAATAATTTTACTATTGATAAATGTCCATTTTTAGCAACCAAGATTAAGGCAGTATTAGCATTAGGTATAGTTACATAATTAATATCAGCTGCTTTTGCTAATAAAAGTTCAACTATTTTTGTGTATCCATTTTTAGCAGCCCAGATCAACGCTGTATGTTCATATTGATTGCTAGCATTAACATTAGCACCATAATCTAACAATATAGAAATTATTTTGAGATAACCATTTTGAGCAGCTAAAATTAAGGCCGTATCACCATAGTCACCAATCGCATCTACATCAACCCCTTTGGCTAACAAATCTGTCACAGTATTTAAATCACCATTATTAACTGCTAGCATTAAAGGTGAATCAAAACATCATATCGTTTTAATGATTCTAGTAAAAACTGATGGTTTTTTTACTTTAATTAAGCTATTATTGTTTGATACTAAAAGTTGACTTTTATCGTTTTCTGGCAAAATATTCCATTTTTTTCATCATTCTTTCCTAATAATTTCATTATTATAATATTTTGAATTCATACCACCAATTTTAAGCAATATTTTTGGTGGTAATTCCATAAATATTTCTTTTGTTAATTTTATTTTATTAATATCAAAAACAGCACCATGCGCTAATAAAATACTAACTATTGGTAAACAGTTATTTTTAATTGCTAACATCAAAGCTGTCTCACCATTAACATTAGCACAATCAATATCAATACTTTTTTTGTTAGTAATAGTTCTACTATTGCTACTTTATTATTATTAACTGCTAACATCAAAGCTGTCTCACCATTAACATTAGCACAATCAATATCAATACTTTTTTTGTTAGTAATAGTTCTACTATTGCTACTTTATTATTATTAACTGCTAACATCAAAGCTGTCTCACCATTTTTATTTTTATAATTAATATCAATATCAGTTTTTGTCAATAATAACTTTACTATTTCTGAATAATTCTTTCTAATAGCTAGCAGTAATGCATTACTGCTAGCTTGATTAATAAAATTAACATTTATACCATTATCATTGGTAACAATAATGCTACTATTTCATAATTACCCCTGCTAGTAGCCCACATCAAAGCTGTATCATCATATTTATTAGCATGATTAACATCAATATTAATTGTTTTCAATAAAAGTTGCACTATCTCTAAATGATTATTTTTAGCAGCTAATATTAATGCATTATAACCATTTTTATTAGCATAATTAACATCAATATCGCTTCTTCCCAGTAAAACTTTAACTACTACAACTTCACCATTTTCCGCAGCTAAAATTAATGCATTATTACCGTATTGATTAACAGCAGTAACATCAATATTGACTGTTAACAATAATTCTACTATTTCACAATAACCCCCCTACTAGCAGCCCACATCAAAGCTGTATCATCATATTTATTAGCATGATTAACATCAATATTAATTGTTTTCAATAAAAGTTGCACTATCTCTAAATGATTATTTTTAGCAGCTAATATTAATGCATTATAACCATTTTTATTAGCATAATTAACATCAATATCGCTTCTTCCCAGTAAAACTTTAACTATTGCAACATGACCTTTCTGCGCAGCCCACATCAAAGCTGTATAACCAACTTCATCAACACCATTAATATCAATACCATTTTTTAATCATTCATTAACTAATTGCAGATTACCAAGTTTAACCCCTTCAATCAAATCTCATTTATCATATGATTTTTTTTAACTCATCAATTAAACATAAAATACCCTCCCCTTTTTAAACCCTAATTACTTTAAGATATCATCATTTAAAAATATATAGATTAGAGTAATTAATAGTCTACTAAATTTTAGTTTAAAATCAATATTATAGTATTAATTTTATTTTTTAAAAATATCAAAAAATATTAGTAATTATTTAAATATTAATGTCTAAAAATTAAATAGTCATCATTGCTTTTTTTAGAGATGATTTTTGCTTTTCATTAATTAAATCATTGGTTGGCACATTGGGGCAGGCTGCCATTTTTTGTAAAATCAATTGTTCATTTTCATTATTGATATTTTCAATATTAATCATTTTTTTATCTGGTTGTTGATTATTACTGTTATCGGCTGGTACTTTAGTTGTAACGCTATTAGTAAGGATGGTTCGATTTTCATTATTTTATTACTTACTGGCTCTATCATTTCTTGTGGCTTTAGATTTCATTTTTGTTTTCACTCTTTTCTGATAGCTTCATTATTATAATATTTTGAATGCATACCACCAATTTTAAGTAACTCTTGAGGTGATAGTTCCATAAATAACGCTTTTGTAAATCAATTTTTTTCCATATTAAAATTAGCGCCATGAGCTATCAAAGTTTTAACTATTTCATAATACCCTTTGTTAGCTGCTAAATCTAAAGCTGTCTCACCATTTTTATTAGTAAAGTTAACATCAATATTAATTGTTTTCAATAAAAGTTGCACCACCTCTAAACGATTATTTTCAACAGCAAATATTAAAGCCGTATTACCATATTTATTAGCAAAGTTAACATCAATTTTATTTTTTGCTAATAACGCCCCTGTACCACCTCTAAATTATTTTTTATAACAGCACCCATCAAAGCAGTATAACCATCTTTATCTTGATAGTTAATATTAGCGCCATTGGCTAATAATGTATTAACAATTGTTAAATTATTATTTTTTATTTCTTCAATTAATTTATTTTTCATAACATTATTTCCCCTTTTTTTATTTTTTTTAAATAAGCAAAAATATAAGAACTACGACTCTGCAAATACATAATTCACCAAATTCATAGTTGCAAGGAGATTCGCTGTAACTATAATTATTTTTTCATTTTGAAATTTTAAGTAACTTTTGTGTATATCAACTTGTTGATGGTTAATTTTGTCAACCCATTAACTTTATTTCATATTTTCATGTAATTTCTTTTATTAAAATTGTTTCATACAATTATCTTATAATTTCTTTTTTTATCATTCTTTTTGCAAAATTTTCACTATAATATTCTTTTTTTCAAATTTTCAATAGTTAATTTTTCTTCCACCAGATTTATTATTAAGTATTAGTAATAATATTGAAAATTCATTACAAATGGATTGAGATACATATATTAGTTTAAATGTTTATGGTATAGCAAATGTTATTGCTGGATTAACAGAATTAATACCAAGTAAATTTGAAACTATACGTAAAATAGCAAATATAGCTACTGGCGGAGCATTAATAAGTAGCGGTGTAGGAATGGGTATAAATAATGATTTTACAAATGCTTATGCTATTCCTACTATTATTGCTGGTGCAAGTGAGATTATTCATAATTTATTACCAATGGAAACTAATAAAGAAAATACTGAAATGCAAGAAACTAGATTTTGAGAAGATAGTGCAGTTGGTTTAATTAATGATTATGAAAGACAAAGACCAAATTATGGTTCAAATGATAGTATTGATAGTTTAACTAGTGATGTTATATATGAACGACCTGTGTATTGTTCAACAACAATTCCAATTAATTAGGTTTAATTATGTTACCTTTAATTATTGAATGAATATATTATGCATTAGCAAGTAATGATATTAAATTAGTATTAATAAATGTTTTAAAACAATATTATAAAAATCAATCATTAAAAGCAGTATTTCAAAGTGAAAATATTAGTGAAAAAGAAATACATCAACCATATTCTTTTGCAAATCCAAATATACTTAAAAAATTAACTACTATATTAAAACCAAATGAATTATCTATATTACAAAATGAAATTAATAAATTTAAAAATCCAATAAATAGTTTTAAAAAATCTATTATGTCAACAGAAATTAGAACTGTTAAAAATTATGTAAATAAATTTGATAATTTATTTAAAGAAAATGAAGAAGAAATACCAGATAATGCATGAGAAGTATTATCAAGTTCATGATTTAAAAAAGGAAGATTTATTGTTAATAATAAAAATTTAAAATTGGAACTTTAACAACATTATTTCAAAGTGATAATGATAAAAAACAAATATGATATGGTCCTTATACTTATCCAACATTTCCACAAGAAATATGAATATTAATGACACAAGCAAAAGGTAAAAATGGTACTGGTGCTGGAACTATATTTTGAAAATTTTGAAATAGAAAATGATTACCAAGTCAATTAAGAAAATATGTTAAAAGTGAATTAGCTAAAAAAGGTAAATATTATGGTTCACAAGATACTAATGTAATTTATCCAAATAATATTAATGTACAAAAAACTATTAATTTTATTAATAGATTAGAAAAAGGTTTTTTTAAATTAAAAGAATATAAAACTTTACCTAAATATGAAATTGGTAGTTCACAATGAAAATATGAAAGAAAACAATTATTAAAAAATTCTTTACATACAAATAAATATATAAAAATTAAAAGAAATTCTAATTTTTATAAAACATGAAAGTAGGTGATAATTATTATTGAATTAGATAAACCAATTAAACCAATTGGTATATGAAATACTATTAATCCATTAAGTAAAGATAATAAAGAATATAAAAGATTAAATAAGTTTTGATTTAATAAAAATAGTACTCATATTGATAAAATTAAAATTTTAATATCAAATATTTTAAAAATAACAAGTCATATTATTGGTATATTAATAACATTATTTTTTACAATAACACCATGATTAATACCTAAAATACCAATATCAATGGGAATAGGTAATTATACTAATCAATATAATTTTACTTGACCAGATCATTTAATATTAACGTTATTTCCTATGTTTGGTCATATTGGATTAAACTTAGTAACTAAATTAGGTAATTATGGAAAATTAATTAAATATGCATTAATAACAATACCAATTATTATTACAAGTCCATATTTAATATATCAATATAAACATATTAGAAAACATAAAAAAGAATGTTATTTATGTAAACAACATTCAAATAAAATTCAATTGGAGGAATAAAAAATGAATTTATCTACAGCAGTAATATCATCAATATTATCTGGAGCAGTTGCTAGTGGAGTAATTGTTACTATTGTTTTATTATTTTTATCAAAAGTTATTAAAAAATCAAAACAATCAAATTTAGCAAAAGAATTAAAAAGAGATAAAGAATTAGAATTTATTAAAGCAAATATTAAACAAATAAATTCTCAATTGCAATTGGAAACTACATCAACTGCTAAATTACTTGATAGTTTTAATGTAGAACAAGAACAAATAGATAATTTTGTAATAGCACAAAAATCTAAAAAGAAAGAATTATCTGAAAAAGATAAGAAAAAAGTAACTAAATTTAAAATTTAAAGGGTTTAAATACCCTTTATTTTACATTAAGGAGTAAATTATTATGGCTATTAAAGACCCATTAATGTTTATTACAATTGAAGAATTTAAAAATTGAAAAGGTTTTAATAATCAATTATTTGATGAAATTACAACACCAGATAGTGAAATTAGATATGCAATTGAAATTGTAAGTAGTAATATTGATTATTTAAGTGGTTTTACTATATCAAAAAAATGACCAGAAATAAATCCAACTAAATTTACAGATAATGTACAAACAGCAACTACTCATTATGTTAATTTTTTATTAAGTAAAGGTGTTGAATATGCACGTGGTCAAGCAAGTATAGGACAAGGTGGTATAGTTTATTCACAAAATAATCCAGAAGACCCTTATTTTATACCACCACAAGTATTTAATTATTTAAGAGAAATAAATGAATATTTAAATATTAAAGGTTTTAATTTAAAAGGTATAGAACCACAAACAAATAAATATTTTAATAAATTTATTTCAAATTATGGTGAAGATAGTCCTTTAAATGAATATATACCGTATCCTAATATAAAGTCATTAGATGATAGAACTAAAATTACTATTACTCATCCATTAAATATGTTAAGACCAGTTGTTAATATTGATACACGTGATATTAAAAGTATTGATAATTTAACTACTGAAAATTTATTTCAACAATATTTTAGTAATGATTCTTTACAATTAGTTGATGGTAAACAAGGTCAAAAGCCAAAAGTTATTAGTATTAGTGATAATGTTCCAAATATGTTAATTAATGAATTAACTTATAATACTTTAGAAACTGAAAATAAAACTATTAGTGGTGCTATTAATGAAATAAATAAAAATAGTGGTGGAGATTCATTATGAGAAGTTGATAAAGATAATCCTAATTTTATTAAAACAAAAGATGATAAAGGTATTGATGTTAATGGTAGAAGAATTATTGATGTTGGAACACCTACTTTTTTAAGTGATGCTACAACTAAAGAATATGTTGATAAAAAACAAGATAAATTAATTGCTGGTAATAATATAACTATTGATGAAAATAATAAAATTAGTGCTACTGGTGGTAGTGTAGATTTATCAGATTATTATAAAAAAGAAGATTTTCCTAAATCATATTTTATATATGATGAATCAGTAGGTTTAGCACCACTTGCTACTTATCCATGTAGTTTGGTTAATATATTATTGTATAATAATAATTATCCTGATCTTAATACAACTAATAAAAGAATAATTAATGCCATTAATGAATTAGTAGTAAGATTAAATAATATTTCACAATGAAAAGAAGTAGCAATTACTACTGATTTATTAACAATTAATTATGTATTAAAAAATAAAACCCATTATAGAATTTATTTAAACAAATATATTAAAGATGTTACTGAAATTGGTATAAATGCTTTTGTAGTATTATACTTTTATTATCAAATTGATGATAAACCATTTCCTATTAATAATCTTGAATATAGTAATAATATACTTAAAGTAAAACAAGGAAAATTATGAAAATTAGAAGAGTTACAAGATAATTCATCTAATTATGAAATTATAAGTAATACTTTACAAATTATTTCACCAAGTAATATTGAATGTAATAAACCTTTAATAATTAAATCTAATAGTTTAAATACTAATAATCCAACTGAAAATACTTGACAAATTGACTTAAAAAATAATCCACAATGAAAAGAAGTAGCAGTATCACTAGATAGTGATAATATTATTTATAAATTAAAACCAAATACGCATTATAGAATATTTTATGATATAGATATTAGACGTAAATCTGGTTTTGGTTTAAATCCGGCTTTAATAAATTATTTTTATTGACAAGAAAAAGAAACATGAGAAATATATATTGATAAGAATTTATCAAATAATATGTCTATTACAATAATACAAACTAATATTACGAATAAAATAACATGAACATATCCATATAATTATGGTAATTTATGAAAATTAGAAGAATTACAGGAATAATATTATGAATAAAGAATTTACTTATTTACATGAAATTAGTTATTGATTATTAAATAAAAGTGATTTTACTCATAGTGAATATAATTTAAGTGGTAGTAGATATTCAAGTAAAACATATAGTATTGCAGAAGAATTAGCAATATTAATAGCAATTTCAATTAAAGTTAATAAATCAATTGCTATATATTGTTTTAGAAAATTAAATAAAGATATTAATGATTTAGTTAAAGAAATATATAATGCTTTATTAATAATTGGTTTTAATGATTATAAAGATTTTACTTTAAAATATCCAAATAAACAAGCAGATTTTCGTTTTAAAGGTAGTAAATCATTTATTAGAGTAATGGGTGTATATAGTAATTCAAATGATAGAATACCTTTGAAAGGGCTTTCTCGTAGTGAAATTAAAGGTTTTGATTTAGCAGTAGAATGATGTGAAGAAGCAAATGAATTTAGTCAACAAGAATTTCAAGCAATTACATTTGCATTAGGTAATGCTAAAAAAAGAATTAAAATAAAAAGTTGTAATCCAGATAATATTTATCAATATTTTATTGAATATATGAATAAAATTGTACCTTTTAATTTAGATTTAATGAAAGAAAATAATGAACAAATTAAATCAATAGAACATAATAATATGTTTAAATTATTTCATTATTCAAATTGAAAAGTAAATGCTCATAATTTAACATTAGATATGATTAATGATTTAGAAGAATTAAAACAATTAGATCCTATTAAAGCACAAAGTTGATATTATGGTGTACCAAGTGTTTTAACTGGTGCTATATTTGCAAGATATCTTGATAAAGTAGGAACTAAATTAGATTTTCAAGTACAAAGATTAAGTGGTGGATTAGATATAGGTATGGCAACAAGTAGTAGTGGTCATCCTACTGCTGCTTCATTATGATTTATTGGTGAAAATCATAATGGTAGAAGAGCTCATAAAGAAAGTGAATTTTATCATAGTAATGTTACTATGCAATATAAAGATACTGATACTTTAGCAAATGATATTATTAATTATTATTTAAATGAAAGTAAACGTTATATAGTAATGTTATTTGGTTTTACTTGTTATGTTGATTATGGTAATGGTGGATTAGTATTTATTGATGTTTTAAAAAATTGAGTTAAAAAGCGTAATATAACATGATTAAAATTTATAGCAGTAGATAAATCAACTTTATATTTAAATGATAGAATTGATTTTACAACAATTTGTATGCTTAAAAATATTATTAGTTTTAATTGAGAAAGATGTCCAGAAACTAAAAGACAATATAGTTTAATTCAATGATTATCTAAATCTAAAATAGAAAATTCAAATAATGAACCAAAAATGTTAGATTTATATGATGATACTTGAGATAGTGATATGTATGCTTTAATGCATGAAATGAAATGATTAATTAATGGTATTAATAATAAATTATTAATTAATAAAAATAAATTTAATGGTGATGAATTATGATAAATACAATGGAATATTTAAGTTGTGATAAAAAAGATTGATATATTGATATACCTATGATTATTGCTCAAAAATCAACTAAATTATGATTAGGTAAAGGATTTTTATTTAATTCAAGTAAAAAAGAAATATTAGATTATCTTAATGATATGAATTTAAAAGATAAATGATTAGAAAAATTTTATAAATTTGGTTTACAAAATAGTTTAATGGGAAAAGTATTTATTATGATTATTCTTAATGAAGATAATAGTAAATCACTTAAAATATTACCTAATAGTTTTTGTGGTAGAGTTGCTAAATATAATGAACAAGAACAATCAGCAGAATTTTATTTTATTAATGAACAAGCAGATAGTGCAACTTTAACTTGAGTAACAATACAAAATGGAAAAGTTAAATATGAAACATATAAAGATAATAATAAAGATATTATTTTAGGTTCTACACGTACTAAATTAAAACCTAATATTACGCCATTAAAAACTTATGAAATTAAAAATCCATTTAATTATATACCTATCTTTGAAATTACTAATTTACCAATTATTAATTTATATGGTAATGCTACAACTTTAAATGCTTATCCAGATTGTACACCAGTATGAGATTTAATTTGAGATTTAAATCGTGTTATTAGACAAAAAAGATTAGAAAGAGAATTAAATGTTACAACTTTATTTGGTGTATTAGATAATGAAACAGTTAAAGAAATGCAAGAAAATGGAAATATTGCAGAAAATCCTAAAAAAGATATGTTTGTTAATGTTGGTAGTGCTGGTTATGATAAAAATGGTTCTGGAGCAATGCAAGTTATTCAAGGTGATCCTAAATTTAATGAATATTGATTAGATTATAATGGTACTGCTAAAGCAATATTTAATGGTGCTGGATATGATTATGATGAACATGGTAGTGATGTTTATACTAATAAAACACAATCAATGTTTAATAATAAATTTGATATGGAAACAACAGAAATAAAAATAGCATTTTATAGTGCTTATTTTTATCGTATATTTGATTTATTACTTATTAGTGAAAATTTATGAAATGGAAATGGAGAAAGACCTTATAGTTTTAAATTTATTCCAATTGCAATGACTGATCAAATAATACAAGATCAAATTATTAATTCAAGATTAAATAATGGCACAATGACAATAACTGAAGCAATTGGTGAATATGATAATATTGATCAACTAATGGCTGAAAATAAATTAGAAAATATTATTAAAGAAAATCAAAAATTAAATATTGAAATTGGAGAAAATAAAAATGATAATAAGCAACGCAATGAAAATTCAATTAATGAAACAAGCACATCTAGCATTAAAACAAACTCAACAATTAATTAAAAGATGTAGTTATTGAAAAATATTTCCATTTATTATTAATAATGGAGCAATACCTTTAACTGAAACTGGTTATAAACCTATTAATAGTAAAATAAGTGATTTTGGACAATATGAATTAATATTAACTGGTAATACTCCAGTTGTATGTATTTGAAAAAATAGTACAAAAATATATCAAAAAAATAAAGGTAAAATTGATCCAATAACTCATAAAGTTACTGATCAAGATGAATTTTATACAAAACAATATAAAATAGGTGATTATTGAAATGCTTATTTAATTGATGATACAAGTGGTATTGATTTTAATAATTTACCAAATAATCAAATATTTAAAACAGTACAAACTAAAAGACAATATACTTTAGTAATGTTTGAAGAACATATTACAATTGATGATTATTTACAATTTTTTTGTGTATTTAATGATGAAAATGAAAATATTGGTGGTAATAGTGGTAAAAATCAAGATAGACAATTATTATATATTTCAAATGTAACAAATTATTATAGTCCTTATAATGGTGCATTTAGTATGCAAGTATTAACTTTTAGTAGTTTAAATGATAGAGTAATAAGTACTGGTCAAAATACACTTGATTTTGTACAGTATGCTTCACCAGGAAGTGGTTATGCTTTCCCTACTATTCAACAAGGAAAAGTAACGTTAAATCGTACTTTAATGCGTGATATAGGAGTAAGATATAGTCATAGACAAAGTTATGGATTAGAATTATTATCAAGTTGTTATTATTATGGAAGACCAATAATTCAAGGACAAGAACCTATTCAACAAGCAAAAGAAGAAATATTTGAACAAAAAGTATTTGCTTCAAGAAGATTATTTATTGCTGGTAATAATGAAAAATCTACAACTGATATTAAAAATAATGGTGGTTTACTTGCTGGTATAAATGATAAAATAACAACAAGTAGTCATCCAGAAACAACATTTTATAATATTATGGATGCAAAACCTACTGGCTTTACTAATTATGATACATGACAAAAATTTTTAGAAGCAAGAAGATTTGATATGTTAGCACAAAAAGATTTTAAAGGTTTATTAACATGTAATAAAGAATTAGCAATAAATAGTAATGGTGACGCTATTGGTAAAGCAAAATTCTTTTGAGATAGTGAATGAAATATAAATAATTTACAAGGTGAATATAATGTTGATATGAGTTCTAATTTTAAATATAAAGACCAAGATACTGGATTAGTTATTGGTAGTCCAACTGTTGATTATTCAAAAATAACTCAAAAATATATGTCTGCAATATTAAATTTTAATAGTGCAGTATTTAGTAGTTTAATTCAAATGCCTTATGATAGTGTACAATGATTACCATTTGCTTTAAGTTCAATACCATTAGTAGGTAAATTATTAAATTCTTTAACTTTAGGTATACCAGTAGGATTTATTATTACTCAAAATTCTCAACAATATAAAAATATGCCATTTTTTAATGGTTTTATGAGTGCATTTTTTGCAAGTAATTTAAGTTCAATTATTGGTAATAATGATAATAATTGATTTATACCTTTAAATGTATTTAGTAATTCAAGTGAATTTGCATTAGGTAAAATGTTAGGTGCTAATGTTAGTACAACTGCTATGACAATGAAATTAAGTGATAGAATAAGTGTTTATCCATGAGACCCTACTACTGGTAAAAAGTTAAAAGTTAAAGAACAAATATCAACTGTTGATTTATCACAAAAGAAAAATAATAAAGTTTATATTTTAGCAGAAGATACTGAGTTTTTAGATATTGCTTCACCATTTACAAATGAAGATAAAGATTGTCAATGAAATCCTACATCAAATGGAGTTATTGATGGTTCAAATTATGCATATATTATTGATACAATTGTTACTCAAAGTTTACATCAAGGTGAAGAAAGACATACATTTTATAGTGATAATCCTTTTACTTATCAAGGTGATTATAATGAAATATCAATTGCTCAGTTTAGATATAATAATATGGGTTATTTAACTGGAAATGCTTTTAATTGAACAACTTTATATAAATTAAATCATGATGAATATGAAGAAAGTGAAGAAACAACATTTAGTTATCCAACAAAAATATTACCACCAAGTCCACAAAATATAGCAAAAACATTATTATTTATTCCAGAAAATCCTACATATAGTGCTGATTTACCATTGGAAAGTGTATTTACTATAAATGGAAGTAAATTAGATTATACACCTTATAATTGAAATAATAATGTTTTTCCAAAAATTAAACCATTACAAATTGATTTGGATATTAAATCAAAACTAGACCCAACTTTATTAATTAATACTTTTAATGATTTAAAAAGATATTATAAGTCAATTGAATTATATATTAGTTGAGAATATGAAACATATAATTGAAGTAAGGGAACTGACCCAAAAAATATTATTTTAGATATTAACCAAACATTTTCAAATAAGACACAAACTATAACAAAATGTAAGGTAGTACAGACATTTTGGACTATTTTCCATCTAATAAAAGTTTATCAAAATAATCCATAGGAGTCATTAATCCTAATGATTTATGTGGTTTAGAATTGTTATAATATTCTTGAAAAGAATTCACTAATTTTTGAAATAAACTAAAATCACTATTTAAATATGGTTTTATTTCAAATAAATTACTTCAATTTCTGTGAAATCTTTCAATCTTACCATTACTCTGTGGTGATCTAAACGGTGTAGTTTCATGAACTATACCTTTTTTATTACAAAAATTTGTAAATCAACGATTTCTTTGTGGCTTTCCACAAGATGTATTAGTATATTGACTACCATTATCAGTCCTAATCCTTTTAATTTTAATTCCCAATTTTTGATAAAAATTTAAAGCATTTTTAGTAGCATTTACAATATCTCTGGTTTGTGCTTGTTCAGATGGATAACAATAAGTAATTCGAGTTTTTTCATCAATAAAATCAATAATATATCATCTTTTACTTCCTGTTATATAATCTGATACTACTTTAATATCAGTCTGCAATAATCCAGTTTCTTTTACCTCATATCTCAAATGTTTTTTCTTAATAGTTTTTTGTGAATAAAAACCAAAACGTTTTAATCAACGATATATAGTTTTAACCGAGGGTTTTGGCAAAAAATTAAATCTAATATCATCCATATGCCTTATTAAATAACAAAATTGAAAAGCACCTATACCAAACTCTTCTTTATACTGAACAAAATAATTTATAAATTTTTCTGATAATTCCAAATTATAGAAATATTTAATATTTTTAGGTTTTGTTGATTTAAATAATAATTCTTCAAAAGGTTTATTTCTGTAAAAAATATCATAAAAACGTTTAGCTCAATAATAAAAAGTTTGCTTTGGCATATGTAATTGAGAGATTATTTCTTTACAAGTATTTTTATTTTTAAAAATAAAACAAAATTTTCTAAATTTACGATAATAAATATTAACTTTATTAATATTTTTATCATTTTTATACTTTGCTACAAACTTGTTAAATTTATAATCAAATTTAGTAAAATCAGCACTATTAATTAAATATTTCATTTTAAACTACACCTCAACTAATAATATAAAGTTATAAAAACTTTTATTAGTCCAAAAAGTGTGTCTAATCTACACAAACTATAACAAAATTATTTGATTTAAAAGATTTAAACTATTATAATGACAATAAAGAATTAATTAAAAAAGATGATAATAAAATTATTGATAAAATACATGATTTTCTTTATACTGGTTTAGCAACTGTTGGAGTAAAAGTAAATAATACAAATAATTTATATAATTTATTAGATTCCAATATTAAAGTAAAAAGAGACCAACCAGTATCACGACTGACAAGGATGAGTAGAAGCATTAGAAATCCCACAAGATAATAGTTCAATGTATTTAGGTTTTAAAAATATAGATAATAATTTAAAATTTAAAATAGAATTATTTCCTATATATTTACAAGGCAACGGACAAGGATATTTCGGTGGAATTAGTAAAGTTAGTAAAGAAAAAATAATTGCTACACAAAGTATAACATTAACAATTTCAAAAATTATATTAAATTCGAGATAGTTATTTTATAAATATGATATATTAATTCTGTATGTTTTTGAAAGGAAATTTTAACTAGATATGGATAGAAGTATAATCATATTAATAATAGTATTAAGTGTTATTGGTATTGTACTTATAGGGGCTTATATAATTATTCCTATATGTTTTTGAATACAAGATAAAAAAAAGAAAAGAAAACCTAAACAAAATAATATTTCCCCACAATCTTAAAATAATGTATAATTTAAAAATACTTACCAAGGGTTATAGGTAAGTATACGAAATAAACACTTTTCATTCTTACATAAGTAGGTTGGCACCTAATTAAAAAGTTACCTTATTGGTAACTTTTTTCATAATTTTAACTAGTAAAAATTATGGTCTAAATCCACGACTAGAAGATGCAGAATTATCTCTTTCAACTTGTCTAAATTCAGATTCCAAATTACAAATACTTCTTAATGATTTTTCTTTTTCAGAATTATAATGTGAAATTGAATCATTTTCCATTTTTAAACATACTTCTAAATCTTTTATTTCACTTTTTAATGTTTCTGTTTCTTTTTCTAAAAAATGAATATTATTTCCAATTTCATGACATGTTCTTTCAAGTTCTTTATATTTATCTAACCTTTCTATAGATGAACGCGTATTTA
The DNA here is from genome assembly GCA_963930645.1 of Salticus scenicus. Classification (NCBI taxonomy): domain Eukaryota; kingdom Metazoa; phylum Arthropoda; class Arachnida; order Araneae; family Salticidae; genus Salticus; species Salticus scenicus. The sequence goes on from CAWVNO010001493.1 coordinate 14,949, forward strand.
CATTCGCATTTGCTCACCTTTCTCTACTTGCTGCATCATGTTCCCTTTTTTTATTATTTAATTCATATTCTTTTTGTTGTAATTTACTTTTATATTCATTAATTTTATTTTCGATTCTACTTTTTTCTAAAGTTGCATAATTTAATTCTCTTTCACTATCTTGTAAAGAAAGTTTTTCATTACGAATTAAATTTTCTAAGTCTCTATTCATTTTTTTTATAACGCTCCTTAAAATTAAAATATAAAAACTCACTTACTTATAATTAAGTAATGAGTTAAAAACTTATATTAAGTTTTGACTTTATATTATCATATATTTATAATAAATCTTAAATATAGATAATTTCAGCTATTAGTTTATATGTTCTTTATTATGTTTTATAGAAATATTACAAATTAAATCTTCTTGTACTTTAAACATTCTTAAAATAGTATTCATAATTGCATAATCAATTTTATTTATATAATTATTATTTTTTAAATTATTTATAATTTTAATTCCATCATTATATAAATTTTCAATATCATTTTTATATTTAGTAATATTATTAATATTTATAATTTTTTCTTTAGTTTTCATTATTTACTCCTTATTTTTAAATTCATTTTTTATTTCTTTTACTTTATTTTTAAATTGTTTTTTATGAAAATAACACATATTAAAAAATTGAACTACACTATCTTCTATATTTAAAGTTTTTAAAGTAACTAATACTTTACTATTACAATCTTTAACAATACATTTAAGTAATACTTTTTCTTGTTTTTGTTTTTGCATTATTTTACTTCCTTAATTTGTTTTATGTTTTATTCAAAATCTTTTGAACAAATTTCATCACACATATTACATTTTAAATGTATAGAACATAAACAATGTAAAGATATACCAATATTACATCCTTCACATTCAGTAAATCAATCTCAATTATCACATAATGATTTTGTATAATGTAATTCTTTTTTTTCTTTACTCATTTTTATTCTCCTTATTTAAATAATATCAACCAATTAATAAACTATCTGCTTCATCATGATTAGTAATAATAGGTTCTCAATTATAAGTATTTTTTAAATAATTTGCTAATTTAAAAGATAATTCTTTTTTAAGATAAATTATTCATTTTTTATATATTTTTTTATTAATATTTATATTTTTAATATTATTTTCTTTAATAAAATTATTCATAATGTCATGTGTTAATATTTCTATTATTTCTTTATAATTTTCTTCATAATATGATCATCATTCTGTATTACTTATTAACATATCTTTTGTTAATAATTTATTAAATTGTCCAGCAATAAAACCACGTAAATGTTCTTGTGTTTCATAACCAATACCATTTTTTGAATGAAAAGTACCACGTTCAATAATTAAATCTATATTATGATAAAAATCTTCATATTTTTCTATTAATAACTTAATATTTTCAAATCCCATATCTTCATAATATTTATTAAAATTATAACTTGTTACTAATATTGGTTTTCAATCTGCAATATTTTGATAACAATAACAATCATTTGCAAAACATATATCTTCATCACCACAATATTCTAATTTTTCTTTTTCTCATAAAGTAAATCCAGTATTTTTTATACTTGGGTCAATTGAAAGTAAATAATTATTCATTATCAAATTCACCATTTTCTATTGATTCAATTCAATCTTGTATTTCAAATATTTTAGATTGCAAATAATAAATATTATCACTATTTGTTAATTGAGTAATTTTATCCCACAATAAGCTATATCTATCAAGCAGTGCTTTATGTAATTTTTCTTTATTCATTATTTATTCTCCTTATTTAGCATTTTTTACAATTATGTTATAATATCCTTTATTATCTATTGAAAATTTAGCCATAGGGGGCTGTACATAATATCATTGATTAAGAAATGATAGTGTATTTCCATATATTCTTATATTTATTTCTAATTTATTACAAAATGAACATATTTTCATTTCATCTTTTCCTATAATTTTTGCTATACATCTACCATTATTTGAT
>CAWVNO010001494.1:0-12310 GCA_963930645.1 Salticus scenicus
AGATTTTTATTTAAACGCACTTTAACGCGTTTACGCTTAATTTAACAAAGTAAAATTACGACATACTATTAAGGTGCTTAAGCGCATGTTTTCAATAAAAAAGAAATCTTATGCATGGTCTAAATAATTTATTTACAGAACCACACAAAAAAATCCGAGGACATTCTGCATTCTTCTAAATAATGTCAAATTTGGTTAAAAAAAAAAAAAATAAAATAAAATAAATAAATAAATAAAATAAAAAAATTAGTTATAAATTATTAATTGTATAGTTTTCATACATGTATATAATAACTGTGGCTCGTGTAATGTGACACACAAAAGTATTTCGTACCATTAAGGTCTATTGGCGGTATTCCTTTTAAATGCATTTTTAAATGATTACACTCCATTAGACATTGTGAAATTAACTTATATTAATCAAATGTTTACAGCATGTTTTCTGTTGAAAATGTTAAGTATAGATTTGGTAACTTATTTATAGGGCTATACAGTATGATTCCGATATGTTATGCAATAATTTGGCATGAAAATTGGTACAAGTGTTTATGAATTATAAGGAGTTAACACAAGGCTATACAGTTTCAAGAATATATAGACAGACAAATACAAAGGCAATTACGGGGGCCTCAGAAAAGTATATGGATATGCAGCGAATTAGGCATATACATATACTTATTTTTTATAATATGGAATAAATAAAAATAATCTGTTGAGTACTGAATGATGCAAAGGTGACATTAATGCACCTGATTCCGCAAATGCTCCTTTCATGTTACTATTATTAATTATATTATTGTCTAGCTACTTCATGTGTTAAAATTCAAATAACTTTAGTCTTACAAAACGTACAGTAATAATATGCAAAATATGGAGGGGGGGGGGAATTAGGGTTAGAAAACTTCTGAAAGTGCTTTAATATTTCAGAAAATATGGTGTGAAACAACCGCACGATTCCCATTACTCGCTACTACATGCATGCTATGTATTTTTTAGATTTAGAGACAAAATGATTAGAAAACATAAAAGTGACCTAAAGGAGTACAAACCTAAAATTTTTCCGGTAAGAGAAACTTTATACTCATATAAAGACATATAAAATGAAGTTTACATATAGCGAAGTACAAAAAAAAAAAAAAAAGAAAAAAAAAGAAAAAAAAAAAATAATAATAGAGTTATTTTTTGAAACATAAATTTCCGAGATCTGAAGATGACCTACCTACGCAGGATGACTAGTAATTTTTCTCTATTAACCACATAATTCATGAGAAAGGAATGGATTTACATAATAATTTTCAAGAAAATCGTTACAGCCGTATTTGAGGCACCAACTTTTACAAAAAATCAATTATTGACCGGAAAACAATAATTACATACAAAAGGATATGTAAAAGTGAGCTAATATGGAGAGTTTGAAAAAAATCCGTGCAGCCGTTATTAAAGGAAAGCGCTTTCGATACCTGCAATTGAGCTAATTATACAGGACGCCCATCAATTTTCCTGAACTAACCAACTATATCATTCGAAAGAACATCTAATAGAGTGTTTATAGATTAAACTTGAAAAAAATCGTTAAAGCCGTTTTTGAGATACGGACTTACGGTCCCACTTCCGGTTTCCGATATCCCACTTCTAGTTTTTCATTTTTTACCAAAACTTGGATAATTAATCTGTACACCAGACCTGTCTCAATTTTGAAGTTTTGTAGTTCTATCTTAATTAGTATCGAAGATATGATAGCCAGAAGATTACATACATACGTACTCACACACTGGTCATTGCCAATTATACTGGAAGCCCATCAATTTTCCTGAACTAACCAACTATATCATTCGAAAGAACATCTAATAGAGTGTTTATAAAGGAAACTTGAAGAAAATTGTTAGAGCCGTTTTTGAGGTACGGACTTACTGTCCCAATTCCAGTTTTTCATTTTTCACCAAAAAAGGGTTAATTAATCTGTACACCAGACGTGTATCAATTCTGAAGTTTTGTAGTTCTATCTTTATTATTATCGGAGATATGATAGCCAGTAGATTACATACATACATACACACACATACACACACTGACCAATTGCCAAAAACAACTATTTTGAACTCAGGGGAACTTAAAACGTGCAAATCAGGTGAAATCTCGATATTGAATTTTTGGACCAAATACAATACTTCCATTACCTACCGTGCTAGGGTACCTACGGTAGTAGTCTACTACCGTAGGGTAGTATGGTAGTAGAATTAAAAAATATTATAACCCGTTAGTAGTCGCTAGTTGGTCGACTTGCGCCCATCCCTTCAGCGTTATCATTTTTTTTTTTTTTATTGAATAGCCACCAAAAATTTTTAGAAGTGGCATTTGATATACATATAAAGCAAATAGAATCGAATAAACGTCGATTATATATATAATATATCATTTCTTAAAATTATTGATGACAGTTGAATGAAAATGGGCACAATCTCTACCAGGTGGCGCTGTCCATAGCGACTACTAACAGGTTAATCTATTGTCGTTGCTATAATTTGTTCGAGAATGAAGCCCCGCCTCACAGCGTTCCTATAAAACGTTACATTTACGTTGAGGTGTATGGACCATACAGTATTCAAATGCAAATATGTGGACAATACAATTAAAAAAAGAGAATAGCCGAGAGAAACTGCAAAAATTTATTGAATATATAATATATATATATAAGCTGAATATATTCCTGTTTTTAAATGTAAACTCCGTCTTTGTGCCTTTCCTTGAAATTTTATATTATAAAAGAAAATGAATTTACATATTCGAGATTAAATCAATTAAATTTTATCTTCACCAATCCATTAATTTTGTGAAGTTCGCGTTTATGCATACCAGCGTCTCAATAAAGTCAAACGCGAACATGCAAATAGTTTTATTGTCATTATTATTGTTGTTTGAGCAATACAAAAGTGACACTTGTTTTCTTTTCGAAATTTTTTGTAGTCTCTTGCAATCATTATTTTAGTTTTATGATATCAGTTATTTTTATAGTGAACATCGGCACGTTACTTAGAAAACATTTAAAATCACACAAGGCACATTAATAAATTTTTTGTTACTTTATTCATTTACTTGATATAGATGACACAAAATGATAACATGTCATGGTAACCAATAATAAGAGGGCAGTCACAGACCACGTTTCCTCCCTGATTCTTCCACTAACATTTTTCTCTCGGGTTGGATTGCTGTGGGGATTAATACCGACTGACTGCTGTAGGGTCCTAGGCCTGAGTATTTTTCTTTCGGAATTTTTAATAGTACGTTTACACCATTAATTAAGAAAAAAGTACCATATAAATATTCTGGTGGAAGAATTAGGGAAAGAGGCGGACCTGTGATCGCCTTGGATAACATGATGTAATAACATATGATACAGGAGGATAACGTGTGATGATAACCAATATTAATTTTTGCACGAATGGTGTAAGAATTCCCAACAACATGTTTTTTCAAGTTTATAGTTCATTCTTATGATTAATTTTCGAGTTATATTTCATTTAATATTGGGTGGAAGGGGCATCATATGTTATTATTTGTATAATCTGTGAATGAATCTCATCATTATAATATAAGAAGATGCGTGTCCTTCCGTTGCTTTCTGGCAAACGGCTCATCGTAGAGCTACACAATTTTCATGGAGATCAGATTTGATCTGTGCTATAGCATCTCGAAGACAGTTTTCGCAATTTTTCAATGAATTTAAAATACATAAATTTAAAAAATGATTGATGCTGGAAAGAGAAACCTAAATGTAAAAAGTCTCTCCGTGGTCCATTAGCTCAAATGGTTAAAGCGCCATGGTAATACGAAGGTCGTGGGGCTCGATCCTCTAAAAGCTGATATATTTTGCAAATTGCTAATAAGAAATGTCAATGTGTCAATTAAAAAAAGAAAATCGTTCAATGTCTCCATTGTATCCAAAACCGTATGGATGACGTGAAAGTGACATACACACACTCAAAAAGAGGTTAAATTAAGAGGTATGTTTCTCGTTTCAGCGTATCGCACAACTACAGTATTTTGGATGGAGGCCCGTTTTATTATTATTAAATGCATATCAAAGCCTGATTTTCGATATTATCATTAGCTTTTTTTTTTAATTAGTTGAAGTTTTTTGTAATTGAGGAGATTGTCTAGTGCCACCATCTGTTGTCATAGAGTGAAAATAATAATTCGTCAAAGAAATGTCTGTCCGAAAAACTTAGTTCTTGAATAATAACAGTGCCACTTATATTAATGTAAGCTCCTAAATTGAAATGTCTTGTTAAGCTTGAAATGTCAAGCAGTGGGGTCCCGGAACAGATATAATGTAAACGGGGAAGACAATGCTGAATTCAGTGGTACCCGAAGTGTACTTTTAAGCGAATTCAACTGTATTTTTCTATTATAAAAAGGAAATCTATTATAAAAAGAAATAGTGAAATATTATTTATATCCGATTAATTCCAATTACGGCATAACATTCACTTTTATTTTTGAAAAATGTCTAAAAATAAAGCAATATAAATTATTAGTTGAATACTGTTATCTCATCTTTCGATGGTATTCAGATAGTTATTAATATTAAGTTTAAGTTCAAACACAATATCTTTTGTAATTAAATTTTATTTTGCATTTTTTTTCTGATTAGTATCTGAATGAGTAATAGACATACTGTGCGGAATATATTGGGCGGAATCATAATTCCCCCCCCCCCACACCACCACCTAAATACCATATGGACAGTGCTGCCAGACTAAGGGAATTTTTTATTCAACACTCGGACCCGGCATTAAATTTCAGTTGTAATGGTTGACTAATCACTTCTAAGACAATTTACGGAAAAGTCTTAGAAATAATTAGTAAACTATTATCTTTAAAATTTCATGGTGGAATTTGAATAAAAGTTCCCCTCAAATGTTTCCTATTTGAATAAAAGTCTGGAAGAACTGCATATGGATAGACCTCTCATACACTTTCGCTTGTAACTTGTAATTCTTCCAAAATTTAACGAAAAGACTGTAAACAATGACCCTTTTTCGAACTACCATGATCTCAGAAATATGAATATTGATTAAAAAAATTAGACGTTTAAATTAAAAAAAAAAAAAAAAAAAAAAAAAAAAATGACTTTGATGCAAATTTTAATATGGAGATTGACACTAAAAAATTCAAACTGTAACTTTGGGATCTAGTATCTAGATGTTATAATTCATCGATCAGCATACGCCATATATGCGTACCATATTTGAGACAAATTTAGTTGGTGGTTGGATATTTAATTTTCCTTTACTTTTTTTTCTTTTTAATACTTTTTGATGATGGCACACAAAATTTTCTGTGCAAAGAAATAAGGCAGAGTAAAAATATGTTTAACTATTCAACTATAAGTACATACAACAGAAAATATTAATAGACACAGACACACAAGTATATATATGTATATATGTGCGTGTGTCCACATGTATATAAATGGAAACGGGTGTTTAGGGAAATATTTTATCAAATACTAATGGAACACAATATATATTTTTTATACCAGAAAATATTTGGCGTGTTTTTACTATATAAAAATGAAAGTTGCGTTCTTAGCGGTACTTCCGCGACATTTTCATATATTTCGAGCAAACGGGTTCCCTAATTGAACCTGTTCCTATATTTATTATCAGGGGGGTGCCATTTCATAGATGCGCGAATATTTAGCTATTTGAGATTTCTCGCGCACTACGTCGTAAGGCGCATCGATCAAATCTTGTTTACATTTGAAATAACTGTGTTTAAATTGCTTTTTTTATTATTTATTTCTTTATTTTTTCTTTTAATCGAATTTGTTAAATGTACCGTGTGATAATCTTAATCTACGTCTTTTTGTTGCTTCTTTGACATGCTCCGCATTAGAGCACATATATTTTTTAAAGAATACATTATTGAAAGTGATAGAACATTGCTGAAAAACTGTGATGTATAATAGCAATACATAAATTGCTCATAAAATCAAATCATGTAAGTAATATCATCGTGTATATTACATCATACATTTTCCAGATCAGAAGTAATAAATCAAAGGGATATTAAATTAGCAATAATCATATATTAAGTATGTTTGTTAAATGTTTATGCTACTTCCCTTCGATTTTCAAGTATACTCTTTTGAAAGCAGGCAGTAGCCAATGCCTGTTGTCTGCTGTTAAAAGTGACCTTTTTTTTAAATTCAAATAGGAACATAATTAAGATTTTGTTAAAATTTATTATCTTTATAAAACATGAAACAAATTGTGGTATCTCATTAAGTTATGTAGTGGATAAAAATGAGTACACACAAAAATATTTCTGCAGTGTAAAATTAAATTTGCAGTTAATACAATTAAAATGAAATAAACTTGTGTGTAAAAAAAAAAAAAAAATCTTAGTAGTTTTTTTTATTTTAATTTTTTCTTTCTTTAATCCTCTGTAGAAAGTATCTGGATAATTGAAAAATTTATGAAATTGTTTTTATGTAGTAACACATTTCAATGTAACTTTTGTTATAACATGTTAAAAGTGTCAGTAGTAGCACATGTTTTCCAATGAAAATAGTTTTAAAAATACCAACAAGCCAACATGAGCAAAATGTTTTGAAACTATTTCTGTCATACCCCATATTTAAACAATGAATATAATTTTTCTTTTGTAAAAAAATGTTGATCATTGCTTAAACATTTTGGAGTATTATATATATATATATATATATTAAAAAAATAAATAAATAAACACCACAGAACTGAGGTTTAAAAGTAATAAGTACAAAACTTTGAATAAACACCTTAAAATGCAAGAGTTCACAATAATTGTTTCAGGTGAAAAGAAAACATGACCCTTCGGCAGCACTCTTGCCTACTTTATTCGCCTTGATGAAGTGTTGTGTTTTCTTTTAACCTGAAACAAATGTTGCAAGTTCTTGCATTTTATGGTGTTTATTCAAAGTTTCGTATTTATTAATTTGGAGTATATTTACTGACAGGGTTTAACCTGGCAAAAAAATTACTTTAGCATTTTAGCGAAAATAGGCAAGCACTATTTTAGCTTTTTCGAAAGTTAATTAATTCTTTGGATACCAGTGATTTCTTTTACTTACAAGGAACATCATCCAACTGTCCGGCTCGGATTTCAATGAGAGAGAGGCGTTTCTTTTCTAGAGGCGTTTCTTTCATATTTGATATGCTATCAAATTTTACTCAAAAATATGCGGAAAATTTGTATTTATACAGCAAGTGAATACTCAAATGAATAATTCAGTTGAAATAATTTTCAGTACTACTATAAATTATCATTTGTAGCTTAAACATGAAAGCGCAAAATCATTTTGCTTTGTTTTTAAACTGTGCTATCATAATGTTAGACTCACCACCACGTATCATGTTTTTTTTTTTTTTTTTTTTTTTTTTTTTTCTGGATTGTGTTTTATCAACTGCCCTTCCCTCCTTTTCGGTGCAAGAATGAAAAAAGTTATCATGTTGGTTAGTTGTAGGATTTTAAGGCCGATTGACTCCTGATGTGTCCTAGGCCTAGAGGGGGGGAATGCCCTCCGTGGGGGTCTTTCTAAGGGGTCCTAGCCCGTATTTACGCAAGTTTCCAAAAAAAAAAAAAAAAAAAAGTTATCATGAGTCCATTCTCATATCAGACTTTTTTGTATATTCATATTACTTTCCGCTACAGTACAGATTTTCATGCAAGACAAGTTAGCTGTATCCGAAGATTTTTTTTTTTTCATGTACAGTCACCCAAAAAAAAAACGCCACCCCCCCACCCAATTTCGCCATAAATTATCGTAGAAACATGCGGCTGGTACCTATCGATCTGTAATAACGTCTAGTTTTTAATGGTGTAGTTATATTTTGCTTAAGGGGTCATCTACATATTAAAACACGTATAAACTTCATTTTTTTCAATGACGACCCCTATTTTTGACCTCATATTCAGATTTCTGAGATCAAGGCAGTTCGGAAAACTTACCTATTTATAGACTTTAAATCAATTTTAAACAGAGTTACACGTGAAAATGTGTTAGGGGACCGTCTATACATTTAGAAAAAATAAATCGTGATCAACTACCCAATATTCATTATTTATAAAATTTCACACCGGAAAAAAAGTTCAGGAATGTTTATTATAAGATAAAAAACGATTCAAATTCGCAGAACTTTCTTTATTAGCTTATGAATTAAAAGATTTTTATTGGTTTCAATTTATTAAACATTATTATTGAAAGTTAAATACATCACTTCGTACGAAGAAAAATAATAGCTTGAATGATATGAACCCTACAATATTGAATTACAAAAATCTAAATACCATGGTAAAAGAACAGTAGTAATAATGATAATAATATTAATAGCAGTTAAAAAAAAGGTGTTTAATATTTAAGAAAAAGAATTATCTACTTCTTAAAAGCAAAAATTGTTTTATTTAAGAGACAAAAATTTAAGTTAAAATACATTTAAAAAACAAAAAATATATATAAAAACAATTAAAATCTACTAACGAACAATTATTATCTACTTCTTGTTGGGTATATTTTTATTTTATACAGTAAGCCTCGCATGAAAGTTTTACTATAAAGTTTTACATTTAATTTTAGGCGTACAAACCAACAATAGATAATATACAAAAATATACATAACAAGATTTAAACTAAAATCTGAGAAAGGATATTTAATATTTTCGCGACTGCTGATGTAGTTTCACGTCATTTGGAAATCTGTAACTCCTCCAGTGGGCGTTTCTTTCACAATTTGTGTGTTACGATATTTCTTATATTCATATTTATATAAACAAAATAGTATGAAACAAATTTTTTCACTAGAAAGAGTGTATATTCATATTATTGTGTATATTCATATGAAAATAAACATGGATATGGAAAAAACGGTTTCCTATTGCCTAGAACGAATATTCTCCGTTCTGCAATCGTCTACTGTACTTGAATTCTTAATTATAAATGTGTAAAATCTATATCTTTAAAAGTAATAAGACATATTACTTTGTTTTAAATTCTTTTTCCGTAATAAATGTGACGACAGTTTTACGCCGTGATTAGAATAATAGAAAATAAATAATATTGCACTTTGTTTCAATAATAGATTTTAAAACTTAAAGAAAAAAAAATACCACTTTATTATTCAGTATTAAAAAAACATTGAATAGAAGTTTTATATTTTATTATGTTACGTCATGCGATAAAATTTAAATAGCATAAACGGTAGAGTAAGCAAATGCGAAAATTTCACAAGATTAAAACAGAAAATTTGTTTTAAAAATTCTGATAAAATTAATAAAAATCAATTATATTAATTTTAAAAAAGGAAAAAAACAAATGTATTGTTCACTGCGTATTGCTCTTTCAAATAATATTCCTCGTCTTACCGCGTTTTTTTACTGTCATGATACTTAATTGAGGTGCACGAATCCTAGAATATTCAAGTTAAAAACAAAAGACAAAAGAGATAAAATAGAATTTTAGCAGTGAGAAGCTAGAAAAAGTTATGTAATATTTAAGAACAAAGACTTAACATTTCAGAATCGAGTAAACTCCCTTCTGCAACGAAAGCCACGCCTTTACAGAATTTTTCTAAAACTTTACATTATAAAACAAAATTATTTTACATACTTCCAATTAAATCATTTAAATTTTGTCTTCAGCATTCAATGTAGTAAATGCCATTGACATTTATGCATACCAGCGTCACATATAGTGTCATATACGAGTATGCAAACTAGGTTTCTTAATACTGTTTCCGCAATATAGAGGCGGGGCTACATTTCTTTTGGAATTATTTCCCAATCTCTTGCCTGCATTGCGATAATTTTATAAAAAATAAGCCAATTTGTATAATAAACATCGAAATGTTCCTTAGAAAACAATTATAATAACATAAAGGTAAATTAAAATAGTTTTCCGTCAAAATGTATAGAAATATTGACTCATAGATGATACAAATTATAACAAGTGACGCCCCCCTAACAGCAGTAAAAAATGAAATATCACTGTAACTCAAAAAATAATGTTAGGAACGAGCTGTAAATTTGGAAACCCATGTTTTTGATGATGCCCGTTCTATTCGTGTAAAAATTAACATAGGTCATAATTCATAATTTTTTCAAATATGAATTTATTAAAAATTTTCATAATTCAAAAAATGTTTTTTTAGCAAAAATTTGCATGGAATATGTTTGGGTCACTTCATTCTAACGAATAAAAAAAACAGAATTTAAATATCATAATTATTTCGGAAGATATGATTTAATGTTTGTCACATTCATTTAACATTAGCATCCCAAAATTTTGACAGCTTATAACTCTATGAAAAATTGAGCGAAATATATAAACTATACCATTTTCCGTGATGATTTGATCCAAAGAATTCAAAAATATTATAAAAAAGGGGGGTTACCATTGAAAAAAATGAAGTTGATGTCAGTTTTAATATGTAGACGACCCCCTAAGTAAAATCTAACTATAACATTATAAACTAGACATTATTACAAACTGATCGGTACCAGTCGCATGTTTCTACGATAATTTACGGCGAAATTAGGTGGGGGGGTGGCGTTTTTTTTTTGGGTGACTGTACATTAAGCATATTACTGATTACATAAATACATATGATACATACATGCATATTATTGATTGCTGCAGTAGAAAATTTCATACATTTCTTCTTTCATGCAAAGTGAAGTATAATCATCTCTCAAAAATCCACAATTCTCTGAAGTCCACATATCAATTGCAATGTAAACAAACACTGTCACAACTGATTTGTTGATTAGTGGATTGCGAAAATTTAGCTGTATTAGAAGATAAATCAATTATTAATTTGTGCTGATCAATTACCAATCACTCAGCATGTTACATGGGACGAAATAATAATTGTAATTATATATAATTAAAATACACTTGGAGTTCAACAACCAAAAATTCGGTAAGTGATTTTAGTACCCTTCTAATTTCTGTTATTAAGGAACCTATTTTATTTGTAAACTGATACTAATAATTGTTTTGAAATATATTGTTATGCTGAAACTTTTTTTAAATGGGGAAATAATAAATTTAATATGAGTTTAAAGTCTGACATAAATATTAATTTCTCCTATTTCCAATATTTAGTTTACTTTTAATATTAAAATTCATAATATTGAAGTATTTAAAAGGTAAACAAACATATCATAATATTACAGATAACTGAATATATTATGTATTTCTTTTTAAATTGAAAATTATAAAGTGTTTTATTTTGAACAAACTATTTTAAAGAATGTATTTTTATTTCATTTTTACTCATAAAATTAAAATCTACAATTTTACTGAAATATCTGAAATGTAAACAAACAAATCACACTAGTACAGCAAAATTTATATATTTTAGATTTTTTTAAACAAATACGTGCGCTTTCTTTTGAGCGAAACATTTAAATAACTGCATTTTTATTTCATTTTAATGTAATTTAAATTCATCGTCTTACTGAAGTAATTCATGACAATATTGAAGTATTTAAAAGGTAAACAAACATATCAATATTACAAATAACTTCATATATTGTGTATTTCTTTTTAAATTGAAAAATATAAGTGTTTTATTTTGAACAAATATTTAAAAAAATGTACTTATATTTTATTTTTACTCATAAAATTAAAATTCATAATTTTACTGAAATGTAAACAAACATATCGCGATCGTATAGTAAAATGTATCTATTTTACATTCTTTTAAAAAAATATATGTGCTTTCTTTTGAGCACAACAATTAAATAACTGCATTTTTATTTCATTTCATTTTAATATAATTGAAATTCATCGTTTTATTTAAGTATTATAAATGTAAACAAATGCATAGTAATGTTGCCGAAAACGCGAAAGCTTTATAATTTTTTATGAACTTATGTGTATTTAAAATAAATATTTTAACGAATGTACTTTTATTTCATGTAATACCATACATGATTTTCGTTTTTGGGTAATATTTATATCAGATTATAAGATATATTTTTTAGTAAGTAATAGCTAGCTCTGGGCTAACAGCTGTATATTTGCATCGTAGTTTGTTTCTGTATTCCGCCTTGTGACGTTTCACTTCTGCTTGCTTCTGATTGGCTACTCTTCAAATGGCCCAACCTTATAATAGAAGAACCTTGTTTATTATTATAGATAGTGGTAGGGCTGTTGTAAAGTTTATCGTTGCAGTGATCGTTTATTAGTAGAGAAAATTGTCAAGGAATCGTAAACTAGAAAAATTTCAAAAATAAGTCTATTGCAGTCATCAGAATACCTTTA
>CAWVNO010001495.1:0-28344 GCA_963930645.1 Salticus scenicus
AGAGCTTTGCGATCGCAATCACTTCCAGAATCTGCCCCACGAAGTCTACTTTCATGATAAAGCACGAGGGACCTGCCAAAGTTAAACCATTTGGCCAGGAGAGCCGTTTTATGAAGGCATGTGCTCGATTTCGTCGCGAAATTTTTTTGTCGAATTTTACGCCCTCTCATTTTTAAAAGTCGATTCCACAGCCGCTAATAGAGCTTTGCGATCGCAATCACTTCCAGAATCTGCAAAAGATATTCTAGTTTCATAACAGACCAGCAGGGACCTGCCAAAGTTAAACCATTTGGCCAGGAGAGCCCTTTTATGCAGACTTTTGCCAGATTTCGATACCCAAAATTTTTGCGATTTTCGCAGAATTTTTTCAAAAGCCGATTCCAAAGCAACTAATAGAGCTTTGCGATCGCAATCACTTCCAGAATCTGCCCCACGAAGTCTACTTTCATGATAAAGCACGAGGGACCTGCCAAAGTTAAACCATTTGGCCAGGAGAGCCGTTTTATGAAGGCATGTGCTCGATTTCGTCGCGAAATTTTTTTTGTCGAATTTTACGCCCTCTCATTTTTAAAAGTCGATTCCACAGCCGCTAATAGAGCTTTGCGATCGCAATCACTTCCAGAATCTGCAAAAGATATTCTAGTTTCATAACAGACCAGCAGGGACCTGCCAAAGTTAAACCATTTGGCCAGGAGAGCCCTTTTATGCAGACTTTTGCCAGATTTCGATACCCAAAATTTTTGCGATTTTCGCAGAATTTTTTTCAAAAGCCGATTCCAAAGCAACTAATAGAGCTTTGCGATCGCAATCACTTCCAGAATCTGCCCCACGAAGTCTACTTTCATGATAAAGCACGAGGGACCTGCCAAAGTTAAACCATTTGGCCAGGAGAGCCGTTTTATGAAGGCATGTGCTCGATTTCGTCGCGAAATTTTTTTGTCGAATTTTACGCCCTCTCATTTTTAAAAGTCGATTCCACAGCCGCTAATAGAGCTTTGCGATCGCAATCACTTCCAGAATCTGCAAAAGATATTCTAGTTTCATAACAGACCAGCAGGGACCTGCCAAAGTTAAACCATTTGGCCAGGAGAGCCCTTTTATGCAGACTTTTGCCAGATTTCGATACCCAAAATTTTTGCGATTTTCGCAGAATTTTTTTCAAAAGCCGATTCCAAAGCAACTAATAGAGCTTTGCGATCGCAATCACTTCCAGAATCTGCCCCACGAAGTCTACTTTCATGATAAAGCACGAGGGACCTGCCAAAGTTAAACCATTTGGCCAGGAGAGCCGTTTTATGAAGGCATGTGCTCGATTTCGTCGCGAAATTTTTTTGTCGAATTTTACGCCCTCTCATTTTTAAAAGTCGATTCCACAGCCGCTAATAGAGCTTTGCGATCGCAATCACTTCCAGAATCTGCAAAAGATATTCTAGTTTCATAACAGACCAGCAGGGACCTGCCAAAGTTAAACCATTTGGCCAGGAGAGCCCTTTTATGCAGACTTTTGCCAGATTTCGATACCCAAAATTTTTGCGATTTTCGCAGAATTTTTTTCAAAAGCCGATTCCAAAGCAACTAATAGAGCTTTGCGATCGCAATCACTTCCAGAATCTGCCCCACGAAGTCTACTTTCATGATAAAGCACGAGGGACCTGCCAAAGTTAAACCATTTGGCCAGGAGAGCCGTTTTATGAAGGCATGTGCTCGATTTCGTCGCGAAATTTTTTTGTCGAATTTTACGCCCTCTCATTTTTAAAAGTCGATTCCACAGCCGCTAATAGAGCTTTGCGATCGCAATCACTTCCAGAATCTGCAAAAGATATTCTAGTTTCATAACAGACCAGCAGGGACCTGCCAAAGTTAAACCATTTGGCCAGGAGAGCCCTTTTATGCAGACTTTTGCCAGATTTCGATACCCAAAATTTTTGCGATTTTCGCAGAATTTTTTTCAAAAGCCGATTCCAAAGCAACTAATAGAGCTTTGCGATCGCAATCACTTCCAGAATCTGCCCCACGAAGTCTACTTTCATGATAAAGCACGAGGGACCTGCCAAAGTTAAACCATTTGGCCAGGAGAGCCGTTTTATGAAGGCATGTGCTCGATTTCGTCGCGAAATTTTTTTGTCGAATTTTACGCCCTCTCATTTTTAAAAGTCGATTCCACAGCCGCTAATAGAGCTTTGCGATCGCAATCACTTCCAGAATCTGCAAAAGATATTCTAGTTTCATAACAGACCAGCAGGGACCTGCCAAAGTTAAACCATTTGGCCAGGAGAGCCCTTTTATGCAGACTTTTGCCAGATTTCGATACCCAAAATTTTTGCGATTTTCGCAGAATTTTTTTCAAAAGCCGATTCCAAAGCAACTAATAGAGCTTTGCGATCGCAATCACTTCCAGAATCTGCCCCACGAAGTCTACTTTCATGATAAAGCACGAGGGACCTGCCAAAGTTAAACCATTTGGCCAGGAGAGCCGTTTTATGAAGGCATGTGCTCGATTTCGTCGCGAAATTTTTTTGTCGAATTTTACGCCCTCTCATTTTTAAAAGTCGATTCCACAGCCGCTAATAGAGCTTTGCGATCGCAATCACTTCCAGAATCTGCAAAAGATATTCTAGTTTCATAACAGACCAGCAGGGACCTGCCAAAGTTAAACCATTTGGCCAGGAGAGCCCTTTTATGCAGACTTTTGCCAGATTTCGATACCCAAAATTTTTGCGATTTTCGCAGAATTTTTTTCAAAAGCCGATTCCAAAGCAACTAATAGAGCTTTGCGATCGCAATCACTTCCAGAATCTGCCCCACGAAGTCTACTTTCATGATAAAGCACGAGGGACCTGCCAAAGTTAAACCATTTGGCCAGGAGAGCCGTTTTATGAAGGCATGTGCTCGATTTCGTCGCGAAATTTTTTTGTCGAATTTTACGCCCTCTCATTTTTAAAAGTCGATTCCACAGCCGCTAATAGAGCTTTGCGATCGCAATCACTTCCAGAATCTGCAAAAGATATTCTAGTTTCATAACAGACCAGCAGGGACCTGCCAAAGTTAAACCATTTGGCCAGGAGAGCCCTTTTATGCAGACTTTTGCCAGATTTCGATACCCAAAATTTTTGCGATTTTCGCAGAATTTTTTTCAAAAGCCGATTCCAAAGCAACTAATAGAGCTTTGCGATCGCAATCACTTCCAGAATCTGCCCCACGAAGTCTACTTTCATGATAAAGCACGAGGGACCTGCCAAAGTTAAACCATTTGGCCAGGAGAGCCGTTTTATGAAGGCATGTGCTCGATTTCGTCGCGAAATTTTTTTGTCGAATTTTACGCCCTCTCATTTTTAAAAGTCGATTCCACAGCCGCTAATAGAGCTTTGCGATCGCAATCACTTCCAGAATCTGCAAAAGATATTCTAGTTTCATAACAGACCAGCAGGGACCTGCCAAAGTTAAACCATTTGGCCAGGAGAGCCCTTTTATGCAGACTTTTGCCAGATTTCGATACCCAAAATTTTTGCGATTTTCGCAGAATTTTTTTCAAAAGCCGATTCCAAAGCAACTAATAGAGCTTTGCGATCGCAATCACTTCCAGAATCTGCCCCACGAAGTCTACTTTCATGATAAAGCACGAGGGACCTGCCAAAGTTAAACCATTTGGCCAGGAGAGCCGTTTTATGAAGGCATGTGCTCGATTTCGTCGCGAAATTTTTTTGTCGAATTTTACGCCCTCTCATTTTTAAAAGTCGATTCCACAGCCGCTAATAGAGCTTTGCGATCGCAATCACTTCCAGAATCTGCAAAAGATATTCTAGTTTCATAACAGACCAGCAGGGACCTGCCAAAGTTAAACCATTTGGCCAGGAGAGCCCTTTTATGCAGACTTTTGCCAGATTTCGATACCCAAAATTTTTGCGATTTTCGCAGAATTTTTTTCAAAAGCCGATTCCAAAGCAACTAATAGAGCTTTGCGATCGCAATCACTTCCAGAATCTGCCCCACGAAGTCTACTTTCATGATAAAGCACGAGGGACCTGCCAAAGTTAAACCATTTGGCCAGGAGAGCCGTTTTATGAAGGCATGTGCTCGATTTCGTCGCGAAATTTTTTTGTCGAATTTTACGCCCTCTCATTTTTAAAAGTCGATTCCACAGCCGCTAATAGAGCTTTGCGATCGCAATCACTTCCAGAATCTGCAAAAGATATTCTAGTTTCATAACAGACCAGCAGGGACCTGCCAAAGTTAAACCATTTGGCCAGGAGAGCCCTTTTATGCAGACTTTTGCCAGATTTCGATACCCAAAATTTTTGCGATTTTCGCAGAATTTTTTTCAAAAGCCGATTCCAAAGCAACTAATAGAGCTTTGCGATCGCAATCACTTCCAGAATCTGCCCCACGAAGTCTACTTTCATGATAAAGCACGAGGGACCTGCCAAAGTTAAACCATTTGGCCAGGAGAGCCGTTTTATGAAGGCATGTGCTCGATTTCGTCGCGAAATTTTTTTGTCGAATTTTACGCCCTCTCATTTTTAAAAGTCGATTCCACAGCCGCTAATAGAGCTTTGCGATCGCAATCACTTCCAGAATCTGCAAAAGATATTCTAGTTTCATAACAGACCAGCAGGGACCTGCCAAAGTTAAACCATTTGGCCAGGAGAGCCCTTTTATGCAGACTTTTGCCAGATTTCGATACCCAAAATTTTTGCGATTTTCGCAGAATTTTTTTCAAAAGCCGATTCCAAAGCAACTAATAGAGCTTTGCGATCGCAATCACTTCCAGAATCTGCCCCACGAAGTCTACTTTCATGATAAAGCACGAGGGACCTGCCAAAGTTAAACCATTTGGCCAGGAGAGCCGTTTTATGAAGGCATGTGCTCGATTTCGTCGCGAAATTTTTTTGTCGAATTTTACGCCCTCTCATTTTTAAAAGTCGATTCCACAGCCGCTAATAGAGCTTTGCGATCGCAATCACTTCCAGAATCTGCAAAAGATATTCTAGTTTCATAACAGACCAGCAGGGACCTGCCAAAGTTAAACCATTTGGCCAGGAGAGCCCTTTTATGCAGACTTTTGCCAGATTTCGATACCCAAAATTTTTGCGATTTTCGCAGAATTTTTTTCAAAAGCCGATTCCAAAGCAACTAATAGAGCTTTGCGATCGCAATCACTTCCAGAATCTGCCCCACGAAGTCTACTTTCATGATAAAGCACGAGGGACCTGCCAAAGTTAAACCATTTGGCCAGGAGAGCCGTTTTATGAAGGCATGTGCTCGATTTCGTCGCGAAATTTTTTTGTCGAATTTTACGCCCTCTCATTTTTAAAAGTCGATTCCACAGCCGCTAATAGAGCTTTGCGATCGCAATCACTTCCAGAATCTGCAAAAGATATTCTAGTTTCATAACAGACCAGCAGGGACCTGCCAAAGTTAAACCATTTGGCCAGGAGAGCCCTTTTATGCAGACTTTTGCCAGATTTCGATACCCAAAATTTTTGCGATTTTCGCAGAATTTTTTTCAAAAGCCGATTCCAAAGCAACTAATAGAGCTTTGCGATCGCAATCACTTCCAGAATCTGCCCCACGAAGTCTACTTTCATGATAAAGCACGAGGGACCTGCCAAAGTTAAACCATTTGGCCAGGAGAGCCGTTTTATGAAGGCATGTGCTCGATTTCGTCGCGAAATTTTTTTGTCGAATTTTACGCCCTCTCATTTTTAAAAGTCGATTCCACAGCCGCTAATAGAGCTTTGCGATCGCAATCACTTCCAGAATCTGCAAAAGATATTCTAGTTTCATAACAGACCAGCAGGGACCTGCCAAAGTTAAACCATTTGGCCAGGAGAGCCCTTTTATGCAGACTTTTGCCAGATTTCGATACCCAAAATTTTTGCGATTTTCGCAGAATTTTTTTCAAAAGCCGATTCCAAAGCAACTAATAGAGCTTTGCGATCGCAATCACTTCCAGAATCTGCCCCACGAAGTCTACTTTCATGATAAAGCACGAGGGACCTGCCAAAGTTAAACCATTTGGCCAGGAGAGCCGTTTTATGAAGGCATGTGCTCGATTTCGTCGCGAAATTTTTTTGTCGAATTTTACGCCCTCTCATTTTTAAAAGTCGATTCCACAGCCGCTAATAGAGCTTTGCGATCGCAATCACTTCCAGAATCTGCAAAAGATATTCTAGTTTCATAACAGACCAGCAGGGACCTGCCAAAGTTAAACCATTTGGCCAGGAGAGCCCTTTTATGCAGACTTTTGCCAGATTTCGATACCCAAAATTTTTGCGATTTTCGCAGAATTTTTTTCAAAAGCCGATTCCAAAGCAACTAATAGAGCTTTGCGATCGCAATCACTTCCAGAATCTGCCCCACGAAGTCTACTTTCATGATAAAGCACGAGGGACCTGCCAAAGTTAAACCATTTGGCCAGGAGAGCCGTTTTATGAAGGCATGTGCTCGATTTCGTCGCGAAATTTTTTTGTCGAATTTTACGCCCTCTCATTTTTAAAAGTCGATTCCACAGCCGCTAATAGAGCTTTGCGATCGCAATCACTTCCAGAATCTGCAAAAGATATTCTAGTTTCATAACAGACCAGCAGGGACCTGCCAAAGTTAAACCATTTGGCCAGGAGAGCCCTTTTATGCAGACTTTTGCCAGATTTCGATACCCAAAATTTTTGCGATTTTCGCAGAATTTTTTTCAAAAGCCGATTCCAAAGCAACTAATAGAGCTTTGCGATCGCAATCACTTCCAGAATCTGCCCCACGAAGTCTACTTTCATGATAAAGCACGAGGGACCTGCCAAAGTTAAACCATTTGGCCAGGAGAGCCGTTTTATGAAGGCATGTGCTCGATTTCGTCGCGAAATTTTTTTGTCGAATTTTACGCCCTCTCATTTTTAAAAGTCGATTCCACAGCCGCTAATAGAGCTTTGCGATCGCAATCACTTCCAGAATCTGCAAAAGATATTCTAGTTTCATAACAGACCAGCAGGGACCTGCCAAAGTTAAACCATTTGGCCAGGAGAGCCCTTTTATGCAGACTTTTGCCAGATTTCGATACCCAAAATTTTTGCGATTTTCGCAGAATTTTTTTCAAAAGCCGATTCCAAAGCAACTAATAGAGCTTTGCGATCGCAATCACTTCCAGAATCTGCCCCACGAAGTCTACTTTCATGATAAAGCACGAGGGACCTGCCAAAGTTAAACCATTTGGCCAGGAGAGCCGTTTTATGAAGGCATGTGCTCGATTTCGTCGCGAAATTTTTTTGTCGAATTTTACGCCCTCTCATTTTTAAAAGTCGATTCCACAGCCGCTAATAGAGCTTTGCGATCGCAATCACTTCCAGAATCTGCAAAAGATATTCTAGTTTCATAACAGACCAGCAGGGACCTGCCAAAGTTAAACCATTTGGCCAGGAGAGCCCTTTTATGCAGACTTTTGCCAGATTTCGATACCCAAAATTTTTGCGATTTTCGCAGAATTTTTTTCAAAAGCCGATTCCAAAGCAACTAATAGAGCTTTGCGATCGCAATCACTTCCAGAATCTGCCCCACGAAGTCTACTTTCATGATAAAGCACGAGGGACCTGCCAAAGTTAAACCATTTGGCCAGGAGAGCCGTTTTATGAAGGCATGTGCTCGATTTCGTCGCGAAATTTTTTTGTCGAATTTTACGCCCTCTCATTTTTAAAAGTCGATTCCACAGCCGCTAATAGAGCTTTGCGATCGCAATCACTTCCAGAATCTGCAAAAGATATTCTAGTTTCATAACAGACCAGCAGGGACCTGCCAAAGTTAAACCATTTGGCCAGGAGAGCCCTTTTATGCAGACTTTTGCCAGATTTCGATACCCAAAATTTTTGCGATTTTCGCAGAATTTTTTTCAAAAGCCGATTCCAAAGCAACTAATAGAGCTTTGCGATCGCAATCACTTCCAGAATCTGCCCCACGAAGTCTACTTTCATGATAAAGCACGAGGGACCTGCCAAAGTTAAACCATTTGGCCAGGAGAGCCGTTTTATGAAGGCATGTGCTCGATTTCGTCGCGAAATTTTTTTGTCGAATTTTACGCCCTCTCATTTTTAAAAGTCGATTCCACAGCCGCTAATAGAGCTTTGCGATCGCAATCACTTCCAGAATCTGCAAAAGATATTCTAGTTTCATAACAGACCAGCAGGGACCTGCCAAAGTTAAACCATTTGGCCAGGAGAGCCCTTTTATGCAGACTTTTGCCAGATTTCGATACCCAAAATTTTTGCGATTTTCGCAGAATTTTTTTCAAAAGCCGATTCCAAAGCAACTAATAGAGCTTTGCGATCGCAATCACTTCCAGAATCTGCCCCACGAAGTCTACTTTCATGATAAAGCACGAGGGACCTGCCAAAGTTAAACCATTTGGCCAGGAGAGCCGTTTTATGAAGGCATGTGCTCGATTTCGTCGCGAAATTTTTTTGTCGAATTTTACGCCCTCTCATTTTTAAAAGTCGATTCCACAGCCGCTAATAGAGCTTTGCGATCGCAATCACTTCCAGAATCTGCAAAAGATATTCTAGTTTCATAACAGACCAGCAGGGACCTGCCAAAGTTAAACCATTTGGCCAGGAGAGCCCTTTTATGCAGACTTTTGCCAGATTTCGATACCCAAAATTTTTGCGATTTTCGCAGAATTTTTTTCAAAAGCCGATTCCAAAGCAACTAATAGAGCTTTGCGATCGCAATCACTTCCAGAATCTGCCCCACGAAGTCTACTTTCATGATAAAGCACGAGGGACCTGCCAAAGTTAAACCATTTGGCCAGGAGAGCCGTTTTATGAAGGCATGTGCTCGATTTCGTCGCGAAATTTTTTTGTCGAATTTTACGCCCTCTCATTTTTAAAAGTCGATTCCACAGCCGCTAATAGAGCTTTGCGATCGCAATCACTTCCAGAATCTGCAAAAGATATTCTAGTTTCATAACAGACCAGCAGGGACCTGCCAAAGTTAAACCATTTGGCCAGGAGAGCCCTTTTATGCAGACTTTTGCCAGATTTCGATACCCAAAATTTTTGCGATTTTCGCAGAATTTTTTTCAAAAGCCGATTCCAAAGCAACTAATAGAGCTTTGCGATCGCAATCACTTCCAGAATCTGCCCCACGAAGTCTACTTTCATGATAAAGCACGAGGGACCTGCCAAAGTTAAACCATTTGGCCAGGAGAGCCGTTTTATGAAGGCATGTGCTCGATTTCGTCGCGAAATTTTTTTGTCGAATTTTACGCCCTCTCATTTTTAAAAGTCGATTCCACAGCCGCTAATAGAGCTTTGCGATCGCAATCACTTCCAGAATCTGCAAAAGATATTCTAGTTTCATAACAGACCAGCAGGGACCTGCCAAAGTTAAACCATTTGGCCAGGAGAGCCCTTTTATGCAGACTTTTGCCAGATTTCGATACCCAAAATTTTTGCGATTTTCGCAGAATTTTTTTCAAAAGCCGATTCCAAAGCAACTAATAGAGCTTTGCGATCGCAATCACTTCCAGAATCTGCCCCACGAAGTCTACTTTCATGATAAAGCACGAGGGACCTGCCAAAGTTAAACCATTTGGCCAGGAGAGCCGTTTTATGAAGGCATGTGCTCGATTTCGTCGCGAAATTTTTTTGTCGAATTTTACGCCCTCTCATTTTTAAAAGTCGATTCCACAGCCGCTAATAGAGCTTTGCGATCGCAATCACTTCCAGAATCTGCAAAAGATATTCTAGTTTCATAACAGACCAGCAGGGACCTGCCAAAGTTAAACCATTTGGCCAGGAGAGCCCTTTTATGCAGACTTTTGCCAGATTTCGATACCCAAAATTTTTGCGATTTTCGCAGAATTTTTTTCAAAAGCCGATTCCAAAGCAACTAATAGAGCTTTGCGATCGCAATCACTTCCAGAATCTGCCCCACGAAGTCTACTTTCATGATAAAGCACGAGGGACCTGCCAAAGTTAAACCATTTGGCCAGGAGAGCCGTTTTATGAAGGCATGTGCTCGATTTCGTCGCGAAATTTTTTTGTCGAATTTTACGCCCTCTCATTTTTAAAAGTCGATTCCACAGCCGCTAATAGAGCTTTGCGATCGCAATCACTTCCAGAATCTGCAAAAGATATTCTAGTTTCATAACAGACCAGCAGGGACCTGCCAAAGTTAAACCATTTGGCCAGGAGAGCCCTTTTATGCAGACTTTTGCCAGATTTCGATACCCAAAATTTTTGCGATTTTCGCAGAATTTTTTTCAAAAGCCGATTCCAAAGCAACTAATAGAGCTTTGCGATCGCAATCACTTCCAGAATCTGCCCCACGAAGTCTACTTTCATGATAAAGCACGAGGGACCTGCCAAAGTTAAACCATTTGGCCAGGAGAGCCGTTTTATGAAGGCATGTGCTCGATTTCGTCGCGAAATTTTTTTGTCGAATTTTACGCCCTCTCATTTTTAAAAGTCGATTCCACAGCCGCTAATAGAGCTTTGCGATCGCAATCACTTCCAGAATCTGCAAAAGATATTCTAGTTTCATAACAGACCAGCAGGGACCTGCCAAAGTTAAACCATTTGGCCAGGAGAGCCCTTTTATGCAGACTTTTGCCAGATTTCGATACCCAAAATTTTTGCGATTTTCGCAGAATTTTTTTCAAAAGCCGATTCCAAAGCAACTAATAGAGCTTTGCGATCGCAATCACTTCCAGAATCTGCCCCACGAAGTCTACTTTCATGATAAAGCACGAGGGACCTGCCAAAGTTAAACCATTTGGCCAGGAGAGCCGTTTTATGAAGGCATGTGCTCGATTTCGTCGCGAAATTTTTTTGTCGAATTTTACGCCCTCTCATTTTTAAAAGTCGATTCCACAGCCGCTAATAGAGCTTTGCGATCGCAATCACTTCCAGAATCTGCAAAAGATATTCTAGTTTCATAACAGACCAGCAGGGACCTGCCAAAGTTAAACCATTTGGCCAGGAGAGCCCTTTTATGCAGACTTTTGCCAGATTTCGATACCCAAAATTTTTGCGATTTTCGCAGAATTTTTTTCAAAAGCCGATTCCAAAGCAACTAATAGAGCTTTGCGATCGCAATCACTTCCAGAATCTGCCCCACGAAGTCTACTTTCATGATAAAGCACGAGGGACCTGCCAAAGTTAAACCATTTGGCCAGGAGAGCCGTTTTATGAAGGCATGTGCTCGATTTCGTCGCGAAATTTTTTTGTCGAATTTTACGCCCTCTCATTTTTAAAAGTCGATTCCACAGCCGCTAATAGAGCTTTGCGATCGCAATCACTTCCAGAATCTGCAAAAGATATTCTAGTTTCATAACAGACCAGCAGGGACCTGCCAAAGTTAAACCATTTGGCCAGGAGAGCCCTTTTATGCAGACTTTTGCCAGATTTCGATACCCAAAATTTTTGCGATTTTCGCAGAATTTTTTTCAAAAGCCGATTCCAAAGCAACTAATAGAGCTTTGCGATCGCAATCACTTCCAGAATCTGCCCCACGAAGTCTACTTTCATGATAAAGCACGAGGGACCTGCCAAAGTTAAACCATTTGGCCAGGAGAGCCGTTTTATGAAGGCATGTGCTCGATTTCGTCGCGAAATTTTTTTGTCGAATTTTACGCCCTCTCATTTTTAAAAGTCGATTCCACAGCCGCTAATAGAGCTTTGCGATCGCAATCACTTCCAGAATCTGCAAAAGATATTCTAGTTTCATAACAGACCAGCAGGGACCTGCCAAAGTTAAACCATTTGGCCAGGAGAGCCCTTTTATGCAGACTTTTGCCAGATTTCGATACCCAAAATTTTTGCGATTTTCGCAGAATTTTTTTCAAAAGCCGATTCCAAAGCAACTAATAGAGCTTTGCGATCGCAATCACTTCCAGAATCTGCCCCACGAAGTCTACTTTCATGATAAAGCACGAGGGACCTGCCAAAGTTAAACCATTTGGCCAGGAGAGCCGTTTTATGAAGGCATGTGCTCGATTTCGTCGCGAAATTTTTTTGTCGAATTTTACGCCCTCTCATTTTTAAAAGTCGATTCCACAGCCGCTAATAGAGCTTTGCGATCGCAATCACTTCCAGAATCTGCAAAAGATATTCTAGTTTCATAACAGACCAGC
Source organism: Salticus scenicus (assembly GCA_963930645.1). Lineage (NCBI taxonomy): Eukaryota > Metazoa > Arthropoda > Arachnida > Araneae > Salticidae > Salticus > Salticus scenicus. The sequence continues at coordinate 12,116 of CAWVNO010001495.1, forward strand.
AGGGACCTGCCAAAGTTAAACCATTTGGCCAGGAGAGCCCTTTTATGCAGACTTTTGCCAGATTTCGATACCCAAAATTTTTGCGATTTTCGCAGAATTTTTTTCAAAAGCCGATTCCAAAGCAACTAATAGAGCTTTGCGATCGCAATCACTTCCAGAATCTGCCCCACGAAGTCTACTTTCATGATAAAGCACGAGGGACCTGCCAAAGTTAAACCATTTGGCCAGGAGAGCCGTTTTATGAAGGCATGTGCTCGATTTCGTCGCGAAATTTTTTTGTCGAATTTTACGCCCTCTCATTTTTAAAAGTCGATTCCACAGCCGCTAATAGAGCTTTGCGATCGCAATCACTTCCAGAATCTGCAAAAGATATTCTAGTTTCATAACAGACCAGCAGGGACCTGCCAAAGTTAAACCATTTGGCCAGGAGAGCCCTTTTATGCAGACTTTTGCCAGATTTCGATACCCAAAATTTTTGCGATTTTCGCAGAATTTTTTTCAAAAGCCGATTCCAAAGCAACTAATAGAGCTTTGCGATCGCAATCACTTCCAGAATCTGCCCCACGAAGTCTACTTTCATGATAAAGCACGAGGGACCTGCCAAAGTTAAACCATTTGGCCAGGAGAGCCGTTTTATGAAGGCATGTGCTCGATTTCGTCGCGAAATTTTTTTGTCGAATTTTACGCCCTCTCATTTTTAAAAGTCGATTCCACAGCCGCTAATAGAGCTTTGCGATCGCAATCACTTCCAGAATCTGCAAAAGATATTCTAGTTTCATAACAGACCAGCAGGGACCTGCCAAAGTTAAACCATTTGGCCAGGAGAGCCCTTTTATGCAGACTTTTGCCAGATTTCGATACCCAAAATTTTTGCGATTTTCGCAGAATTTTTTTCAAAAGCCGATTCCAAAGCAACTAATAGAGCTTTGCGATCGCAATCACTTCCAGAATCTGCCCCACGAAGTCTACTTTCATGATAAAGCACGAGGGACCTGCCAAAGTTAAACCATTTGGCCAGGAGAGCCGTTTTATGAAGGCATGTGCTCGATTTCGTCGCGAAATTTTTTTGTCGAATTTTACGCCCTCTCATTTTTAAAAGTCGATTCCACAGCCGCTAATAGAGCTTTGCGATCGCAATCACTTCCAGAATCTGCAAAAGATATTCTAGTTTCATAACAGACCAGCAGGGACCTGCCAAAGTTAAACCATTTGGCCAGGAGAGCCCTTTTATGCAGACTTTTGCCAGATTTCGATACCCAAAATTTTTGCGATTTTCGCAGAATTTTTTTCAAAAGCCGATTCCAAAGCAACTAATAGAGCTTTGCGATCGCAATCACTTCCAGAATCTGCCCCACGAAGTCTACTTTCATGATAAAGCACGAGGGACCTGCCAAAGTTAAACCATTTGGCCAGGAGAGCCGTTTTATGAAGGCATGTGCTCGATTTCGTCGCGAAATTTTTTTGTCGAATTTTACGCCCTCTCATTTTTAAAAGTCGATTCCACAGCCGCTAATAGAGCTTTGCGATCGCAATCACTTCCAGAATCTGCAAAAGATATTCTAGTTTCATAACAGACCAGCAGGGACCTGCCAAAGTTAAACCATTTGGCCAGGAGAGCCCTTTTATGCAGACTTTTGCCAGATTTCGATACCCAAAATTTTTGCGATTTTCGCAGAATTTTTTTCAAAAGCCGATTCCAAAGCAACTAATAGAGCTTTGCGATCGCAATCACTTCCAGAATCTGCCCCACGAAGTCTACTTTCATGATAAAGCACGAGGGACCTGCCAAAGTTAAACCATTTGGCCAGGAGAGCCGTTTTATGAAGGCATGTGCTCGATTTCGTCGCGAAATTTTTTTGTCGAATTTTACGCCCTCTCATTTTTAAAAGTCGATTCCACAGCCGCTAATAGAGCTCTGCGATCGCAATCACTTCCAGAATCTGCAAAAGATATTCTAGTTTCATAACAGACCAGCAGGGACCTGCCAAAGTTAAACCATTTGGCCAGGAGAGCCCTTTTATGCAGACTTTTGCCAGATTTCGATACCCAAAATTTTTGCGATTTTCGCAGAATTTTTTTCAAAAGCCGATTCCAAAGCAACTAATAGAGCTTTGCGATCGCAATCACTTCCAGAATCTGCCCCACGAAGTCTACTTTCATGATAAAGCACGAGGGACCTGCCAAAGTTAAACCATTTGGCCAGGAGAGCCGTTTTATGAAGGCATGTGCTCGATTTCGTCGCGAAATTTTTTTGTCGAATTTTACGCCCTCTCATTTTTAAAAGTCGATTCCACAGCCGCTAATAGAGCTTTGCGATCGCAATCACTTCCAGAATCTGCAAAAGATATTCTAGTTTCATAACAGACCAGCAGGGACCTGCCAAAGTTAAACCATTTGGCCAGGAGAGCCCTTTTATGCAGACTTTTGCCAGATTTCGATACCCAAAATTTTTGCGATTTTCGCAGAATTTTTTTCAAAAGCCGATTCCAAAGCAACTAATAGAGCTTTGCGATCGCAATCACTTCCAGAATCTGCCCCACGAAGTCTACTTTCATGATAAAGCACGAGGGACCTGCCAAAGTTAAACCATTTGGCCAGGAGAGCCGTTTTATGAAGGCATGTGCTCGATTTCGTCGCGAAATTTTTTTGTCGAATTTTACGCCCTCTCATTTTTAAAAGTCGATTCCACAGCCGCTAATAGAGCTTTGCGATCGCAATCACTTCCAGAATCTGCAAAAGATATTCTAGTTTCATAACAGACCAGCAGGGACCTGCCAAAGTTAAACCATTTGGCCAGGAGAGCCCTTTTATGCAGACTTTTGCCAGATTTCGATACCCAAAATTTTTGCGATTTTCGCAGAATTTTTTTCAAAAGCCGATTCCAAAGCAACTAATAGAGCTTTGCGATCGCAATCACTTCCAGAATCTGCCCCACGAAGTCTACTTTCATGATAAAGCACGAGGGACCTGCCAAAGTTAAACCATTTGGCCAGGAGAGCCGTTTTATGAAGGCATGTGCTCGATTTCGTCGCGAAATTTTTTTGTCGAATTTTACGCCCTCTCATTTTTAAAAGTCGATTCCACAGCCGCTAATAGAGCTTTGCGATCGCAATCACTTCCAGAATCTGCAAAAGATATTCTAGTTTCATAACAGACCAGCAGGGACCTGCCAAAGTTAAACCATTTGGCCAGGAGAGCCCTTTTATGCAGACTTTTGCCAGATTTCGATACCCAAAATTTTTGCGATTTTCGCAGAATTTTTTTCAAAAGCCGATTCCAAAGCAACTAATAGAGCTTTGCGATCGCAATCACTTCCAGAATCTGCCCCACGAAGTCTACTTTCATGATAAAGCACGAGGGACCTGCCAAAGTTAAACCATTTGGCCAGGAGAGCCGTTTTATGAAGGCATGTGCTCGATTTCGTCGCGAAATTTTTTTGTCGAATTTTACGCCCTCTCATTTTTAAAAGTCGATTCCACAGCCGCTAATAGAGCTTTGCGATCGCAATCACTTCCAGAATCTGCAAAAGATATTCTAGTTTCATAACAGACCAGCAGGGACCTGCCAAAGTTAAACCATTTGGCCAGGAGAGCCCTTTTATGCAGACTTTTGCCAGATTTCGATACCCAAAATTTTTGCGATTTTCGCAGAATTTTTTTCAAAAGCCGATTCCAAAGCAACTAATAGAGCTTTGCGATCGCAATCACTTCCAGAATCTGCCCCACGAAGTCTACTTTCATGATAAAGCACGAGGGACCTGCCAAAGTTAAACCATTTGGCCAGGAGAGCCGTTTTATGAAGGCATGTGCTCGATTTCGTCGCGAAATTTTTTTGTCGAATTTTACGCCCTCTCATTTTTAAAAGTCGATTCCACAGCCGCTAATAGAGCTTTGCGATCGCAATCACTTCCAGAATCTGCAAAAGATATTCTAGTTTCATAACAGACCAGCAGGGACCTGCCAAAGTTAAACCATTTGGCCAGGAGAGCCCTTTTATGCAGACTTTTGCCAGATTTCGATACCCAAAATTTTTGCGATTTTCGCAGAATTTTTTTCAAAAGCCGATTCCAAAGCAACTAATAGAGCTTTGCGATCGCAATCACTTCCAGAATCTGCCCCACGAAGTCTACTTTCATGATAAAGCACGAGGGACCTGCCAAAGTTAAACCATTTGGCCAGGAGAGCCGTTTTATGAAGGCATGTGCTCGATTTCGTCGCGAAATTTTTTTGTCGAATTTTACGCCCTCTCATTTTTAAAAGTCGATTCCACAGCCGCTAATAGAGCTTTGCGATCGCAATCACTTCCAGAATCTGCAAAAGATATTCTAGTTTCATAACAGACCAGCAGGGACCTGCCAAAGTTAAACCATTTGGCCAGGAGAGCCCTTTTATGCAGACTTTTGCCAGATTTCGATACCCAAAATTTTTGCGATTTTCGCAGAATTTTTTTCAAAAGCCGATTCCAAAGCAACTAATAGAGCTTTGCGATCGCAATCACTTCCAGAATCTGCCCCACGAAGTCTACTTTCATGATAAAGCACGAGGGACCTGCCAAAGTTAAACCATTTGGCCAGGAGAGCCGTTTTATGAAGGCATGTGCTCGATTTCGTCGCGAAATTTTTTTGTCGAATTTTACGCCCTCTCATTTTTAAAAGTCGATTCCACAGCCGCTAATAGAGCTTTGCGATCGCAATCACTTCCAGAATCTGCAAAAGATATTCTAGTTTCATAACAGACCAGCAGGGACCTGCCAAAGTTAAACCATTTGGCCAGGAGAGCCCTTTTATGCAGACTTTTGCCAGATTTCGATACCCAAAATTTTTGCGATTTTCGCAGAATTTTTTTCAAAAGCCGATTCCAAAGCAACTAATAGAGCTTTGCGATCGCAATCACTTCCAGAATCTGCCCCACGAAGTCTACTTTCATGATAAAGCACGAGGGACCTGCCAAAGTTAAACCATTTGGCCAGGAGAGCCGTTTTATGAAGGCATGTGCTCGATTTCGTCGCGAAATTTTTTTGTCGAATTTTACGCCCTCTCATTTTTAAAAGTCGATTCCACAGCCGCTAATAGAGCTTTGCGATCGCAATCACTTCCAGAATCTGCAAAAGATATTCTAGTTTCATAACAGACCAGCAGGGACCTGCCAAAGTTAAACCATTTGGCCAGGAGAGCCCTTTTATGCAGACTTTTGCCAGATTTCGATACCCAAAATTTTTGCGATTTTCGCAGAATTTTTTTCAAAAGCCGATTCCAAAGCAACTAATAGAGCTTTGCGATCGCAATCACTTCCAGAATCTGCCCCACGAAGTCTACTTTCATGATAAAGCACGAGGGACCTGCCAAAGTTAAACCATTTGGCCAGGAGAGCCGTTTTATGAAGGCATGTGCTCGATTTCGTCGCGAAATTTTTTTGTCGAATTTTACGCCCTCTCATTTTTAAAAGTCGATTCCACAGCCGCTAATAGAGCTTTGCGATCGCAATCACTTCCAGAATCTGCAAAAGATATTCTAGTTTCATAACAGACCAGCAGGGACCTGCCAAAGTTAAACCATTTGGCCAGGAGAGCCCTTTTATGCAGACTTTTGCCAGATTTCGATACCCAAAATTTTTGCGATTTTCGCAGAATTTTTTTCAAAAGCCGATTCCAAAGCAACTAATAGAGCTTTGCGATCGCAATCACTTCCAGAATCTGCCCCACGAAGTCTACTTTCATGATAAAGCACGAGGGACCTGCCAAAGTTAAACCATTTGGCCAGGAGAGCCGTTTTATGAAGGCATGTGCTCGATTTCGTCGCGAAATTTTTTTGTCGAATTTTACGCCCTCTCATTTTTAAAAGTCGATTCCACAGCCGCTAATAGAGCTTTGCGATCGCAATCACTTCCAGAATCTGCAAAAGATATTCTAGTTTCATAACAGACCAGCAGGGACCTGCCAAAGTTAAACCATTTGGCCAGGAGAGCCCTTTTATGCAGACTTTTGCCAGATTTCGATACCCAAAATTTTTGCGATTTTCGCAGAATTTTTTTCAAAAGCCGATTCCAAAGCAACTAATAGAGCTTTGCGATCGCAATCACTTCCAGAATCTGCCCCACGAAGTCTACTTTCATGATAAAGCACGAGGGACCTGCCAAAGTTAAACCATTTGGCCAGGAGAGCCGTTTTATGAAGGCATGTGCTCGATTTCGTCGCGAAATTTTTTTGTCGAATTTTACGCCCTCTCATTTTTAAAAGTCGATTCCACAGCCGCTAATAGAGCTTTGCGATCGCAATCACTTCCAGAATCTGCAAAAGATATTCTAGTTTCATAACAGACCAGCAGGGACCTGCCAAAGTTAAACCATTTGGCCAGGAGAGCCCTTTTATGCAGACTTTTGCCAGATTTCGATACCCAAAATTTTTGCGATTTTCGCAGAATTTTTTTCAAAAGCCGATTCCAAAGCAACTAATAGAGCTTTGCGATCGCAATCACTTCCAGAATCTGCCCCACGAAGTCTACTTTCATGATAAAGCACGAGGGACCTGCCAAAGTTAAACCATTTGGCCAGGAGAGCCGTTTTATGAAGGCATGTGCTCGATTTCGTCGCGAAATTTTTTTGTCGAATTTTACGCCCTCTCATTTTTAAAAGTCGATTCCACAGCCGCTAATAGAGCTTTGCGATCGCAATCACTTCCAGAATCTGCAAAAGATATTCTAGTTTCATAACAGACCAGCAGGGACCTGCCAAAGTTAAACCATTTGGCCAGGAGAGCCCTTTTATGCAGACTTTTGCCAGATTTCGATACCCAAAATTTTTGCGATTTTCGCAGAATTTTTTTCAAAAGCCGATTCCAAAGCAACTAATAGAGCTTTGCGATCGCAATCACTTCCAGAATCTGCCCCACGAAGTCTACTTTCATGATAAAGCACGAGGGACCTGCCAAAGTTAAACCATTTGGCCAGGAGAGCCGTTTTATGAAGGCATGTGCTCGATTTCGTCGCGAAATTTTTTTGTCGAATTTTACGCCCTCTCATTTTTAAAAGTCGATTCCACAGCCGCTAATAGAGCTTTGCGATCGCAATCACTTCCAGAATCTGCAAAAGATATTCTAGTTTCATAACAGACCAGCAGGGACCTGCCAAAGTTAAACCATTTGGCCAGGAGAGCCCTTTTATGCAGACTTTTGCCAGATTTCGATACCCAAAATTTTTGCGATTTTCGCAGAATTTTTTTCAAAAGCCGATTCCAAAGCAACTAATAGAGCTTTGCGATCGCAATCACTTCCAGAATCTGCCCCACGAAGTCTACTTTCATGATAAAGCACGAGGGACCTGCCAAAGTTAAACCATTTGGCCAGGAGAGCCGTTTTATGAAGGCATGTGCTCGATTTCGTCGCGAAATTTTTTTGTCGAATTTTACGCCCTCTCATTTTTAAAAGTCGATTCCACAGCCGCTAATAGAGCTTTGCGATCGCAATCACTTCCAGAATCTGCAAAAGATATTCTAGTTTCATAACAGACCAGCAGGGACCTGCCAAAGTTAAACCATTTGGCCAGGAGAGCCCTTTTATGCAGACTTTTGCCAGATTTCGATACCCAAAATTTTTGCGATTTTCGCAGAATTTTTTTCAAAAGCCGATTCCAAAGCAACTAATAGAGCTTTGCGATCGCAATCACTTCCAGAATCTGCCCCACGAAGTCTACTTTCATGATAAAGCACGAGGGACCTGCCAAAGTTAAACCATTTGGCCAGGAGAGCCGTTTTATGAAGGCATGTGCTCGATTTCGTCGCGAAATTTTTTTGTCGAATTTTACGCCCTCTCATTTTTAAAAGTCGATTCCACAGCCGCTAATAGAGCTTTGCGATCGCAATCACTTCCAGAATCTGCAAAAGATATTCTAGTTTCATAACAGACCAGCAGGGACCTGCCAAAGTTAAACCATTTGGCCAGGAGAGCCCTTTTATGCAGACTTTTGCCAGATTTCGATACCCAAAATTTTTGCGATTTTCGCAGAATTTTTTTCAAAAGCCGATTCCAAAGCAACTAATAGAGCTTTGCGATCGCAATCACTTCCAGAATCTGCCCCACGAAGTCTACTTTCATGATAAAGCACGAGGGACCTGCCAAAGTTAAACCATTTGGCCAGGAGAGCCGTTTTATGAAGGCATGTGCTCGATTTCGTCGCGAAATTTTTTTGTCGAATTTTACGCCCTCTCATTTTTAAAAGTCGATTCCACAGCCGCTAATAGAGCTTTGCGATCGCAATCACTTCCAGAATCTGCAAAAGATATTCTAGTTTCATAACAGACCAGCAGGGACCTGCCAAAGTTAAACCATTTGGCCAGGAGAGCCCTTTTATGCAGACTTTTGCCAGATTTCGATACCCAAAATTTTTGCGATTTTCGCAGAATTTTTTTCAAAAGCCGATTCCAAAGCAACTAATAGAGCTTTGCGATCGCAATCACTTCCAGAATCTGCCCCACGAAGTCTACTTTCATGATAAAGCACGAGGGACCTGCCAAAGTTAAACCATTTGGCCAGGAGAGCCGTTTTATGAAGGCATGTGCTCGATTTCGTCGCGAAATTTTTTTGTCGAATTTTACGCCCTCTCATTTTTAAAAGTCGATTCCACAGCCGCTAATAGAGCTTTGCGATCGCAATCACTTCCAGAATCTGCAAAAGATATTCTAGTTTCATAACAGACCAGCAGGGACCTGCCAAAGTTAAACCATTTGGCCAGGAGAGCCCTTTTATGCAGACTTTTGCCAGATTTCGATACCCAAAATTTTTGCGATTTTCGCAGAATTTTTTTCAAAAGCCGATTCCAAAGCAACTAATAGAGCTTTGCGATCGCAATCACTTCCAGAATCTGCCCCACGAAGTCTACTTTCATGATAAAGCACGAGGGACCTGCCAAAGTTAAACCATTTGGCCAGGAGAGCCGTTTTATGAAGGCATGTGCTCGATTTCGTCGCGAAATTTTTTTGTCGAATTTTACGCCCTCTCATTTTTAAAAGTCGATTCCACAGCCGCTAATAGAGCTTTGCGATCGCAATCACTTCCAGAATCTGCAAAAGATATTCTAGTTTCATAACAGACCAGCAGGGACCTGCCAAAGTTAAACCATTTGGCCAGGAGAGCCCTTTTATGCAGACTTTTGCCAGATTTCGATACCCAAAATTTTTGCGATTTTCGCAGAATTTTTTTCAAAAGCCGATTCCAAAGCAACTAATAGAGCTTTGCGATCGCAATCACTTCCAGAATCTGCCCCACGAAGTCTACTTTCATGATAAAGCACGAGGGACCTGCCAAAGTTAAACCATTTGGCCAGGAGAGCCGTTTTATGAAGGCATGTGCTCGATTTCGTCGCGAAATTTTTTTGTCGAATTTTACGCCCTCTCATTTTTAAAAGTCGATTCCACAGCCGCTAATAGAGCTTTGCGATCGCAATCACTTCCAGAATCTGCAAAAGATATTCTAGTTTCATAACAGACCAGCAGGGACCTGCCAAAGTTAAACCATTTGGCCAGGAGAGCCCTTTTATGCAGACTTTTGCCAGATTTCGATACCCAAAATTTTTGCGATTTTCGCAGAATTTTTTTCAAAAGCCGATTCCAAAGCAACTAATAGAGCTTTGCGATCGCAATCACTTCCAGAATCTGCCCCACGAAGTCTACTTTCATGATAAAGCACGAGGGACCTGCCAAAGTTAAACCATTTGGCCAGGAGAGCCGTTTTATGAAGGCATGTGCTCGATTTCGTCGCGAAATTTTTTTGTCGAATTTTACGCCCTCTCATTTTTAAAAGTCGATTCCACAGCCGCTAATAGAGCTTTGCGATCGCAATCACTTCCAGAATCTGCAAAAGATATTCTAGTTTCATAACAGACCAGCAGGGACCTGCCAAAGTTAAACCATTTGGCCAGGAGAGCCCTTTTATGCAGACTTTTGCCAGATTTCGATACCCAAAATTTTTGCGATTTTCGCAGAATTTTTTTCAAAAGCCGATTCCAAAGCAACTAATAGAGCTTTGCGATCGCAATCACTTCCAGAATCTGCCCCACGAAGTCTACTTTCATGATAAAGCACGAGGGACCTGCCAAAGTTAAACCATTTGGCCAGGAGAGCCGTTTTATGAAGGCATGTGCTCGATTTCGTCGCGAAATTTTTTTGTCGAATTTTACGCCCTCTCATTTTTAAAAGTCGATTCCACAGCCGCTAATAGAGCTTTGCGATCGCAATCACTTCCAGAATCTGCAAAAGATATTCTAGTTTCATAACAGACCAGCAGGGACCTGCCAAAGTTAAACCATTTGGCCAGGAGAGCCCTTTTATGCAGACTTTTGCCAGATTTCGATACCCAAAATTTTTGCGATTTTCGCAGAATTTTTTTCAAAAGCCGATTCCAAAGCAACTAATAGAGCTTTGCGATCGCAATCACTTCCAGAATCTGCCCCACGAAGTCTACTTTCATGATAAAGCACGAGGGACCTGCCAAAGTTAAACCATTTGGCCAGGAGAGCCGTTTTATGAAGGCATGTGCTCGATTTCGTCGCGAAATTTTTTTGTCGAATTTTACGCCCTCTCATTTTTAAAAGTCGATTCCACAGCCGCTAATAGAGCTTTGCGATCGCAATCACTTCCAGAATCTGCAAAAGATATTCTAGTTTCATAACAGACCAGCAGGGACCTGCCAAAGTTAAACCATTTGGCCAGGAGAGCCCTTTTATGCAGACTTTTGCCAGATTTCGATACCCAAAATTTTTGCGATTTTCGCAGAATTTTTTTCAAAAGCCGATTCCAAAGCAACTAATAGAGCTTTGCGATCGCAATCACTTCCAGAATCTGCCCCACGAAGTCTACTTTCATGATAAAGCACGAGGGACCTGCCAAAGTTAAACCATTTGGCCAGGAGAGCCGTTTTATGAAGGCATGTGCTCGATTTCGTCGCGAAATTTTTTTGTCGAATTTTACGCCCTCTCATTTTTAAAAGTCGATTCCACAGCCGCTAATAGAGCTTTGCGATCGCAATCACTTCCAGAATCTGCAAAAGATATTCTAGTTTCATAACAGACCAGCAGGGACCTGCCAAAGTTAAACCATTTGGCCAGGAGAGCCCTTTTATGCAGACTTTTGCCAGATTTCGATACCCAAAATTTTTGCGATTTTCGCAGAATTTTTTTCAAAAGCCGATTCCAAAGCAACTAATAGAGCTTTGCGATCGCAATCACTTCCAGAATCTGCCCCACGAAGTCTACTTTCATGATAAAGCACGAGGGACCTGCCAAAGTTAAACCATTTGGCCAGGAGAGCCGTTTTATGAAGGCATGTGCTCGATTTCGTCGCGAAATTTTTTTGTCGAATTTTACGCCCTCTCATTTTTAAAAGTCGATTCCACAGCCGCTAATAGAGCTTTGCGATCGCAATCACTTCCAGAATCTGCAAAAGATATTCTAGTTTCATAACAGACCAGCAGGGACCTGCCAAAGTTAAACCATTTGGCCAGGAGAGCCCTTTTATGCAGACTTTTGCCAGATTTCGATACCCAAAATTTTTGCGATTTTCGCAGAATTTTTTTCAAAAGCCGATTCCAAAGCAACTAATAGAGCTTTGCGATCGCAATCACTTCCAGAATCTGCCCCACGAAGTCTACTTTCATGATAAAGCACGAGGGACCTGCCAAAGTTAAACCATTTGGCCAGGAGAGCCGTTTTATGAAGGCATGTGCTCGATTTCGTCGCGAAATTTTTTTGTCGAATTTTACGCCCTCTCATTTTTAAAAGTCGATTCCACAGCCGCTAATAGAGCTTTGCGATCGCAATCACTTCCAGAATCTGCAAAAGATATTCTAGTTTCATAACAGACCAGCAGGGACCTGCCAAAGTTAAACCATTTGGCCAGGAGAGCCCTTTTATGCAGACTTTTGCCAGATTTCGATACCCAAAATTTTTGCGATTTTCGCAGAATTTTTTTCAAAAGCCGATTCCAAAGCAACTAATAGAGCTTTGCGATCGCAATCACTTCCAGAATCTGCCCCACGAAGTCTACTTTCATGATAAAGCACGAGGGACCTGCCAAAGTTAAACCATTTGGCCAGGAGAGCCGTTTTATGAAGGCATGTGCTCGATTTCGTCGCGAAATTTTTTTGTCGAATTTTACGCCCTCTCATTTTTAAAAGTCGATTCCACAGCCGCTAATAGAGCTTTGCGATCGCAATCACTTCCAGAATCTGCAAAAGATATTCTAGTTTCATAACAGACCAGCAGGGACCTGCCAAAGTTAAACCATTTGGCCAGGAGAGCCCTTTTATGCAGACTTTTGCCAGATTTCGATACCCAAAATTTTTGCGATTTTCGCAGAATTTTTTTCAAAAGCCGATTCCAAAGCAACTAATAGAGCTTTGCGATCGCAATCACTTCCAGAATCTGCCCCACGAAGTCTACTTTCATGATAAAGCACGAGGGACCTGCCAAAGTTAAACCATTTGGCCAGGAGAGCCGTTTTATGAAGGCATGTGCTCGATTTCGTCGCGAAATTTTTTTGTCGAATTTTACGCCCTCTCATTTTTAAAAGTCGATTCCACAGCCGCTAATAGAGCTTTGCGATCGCAATCACTTCCAGAATCTGCAAAAGATATTCTAGTTTCATAACAGACCAGCAGGGACCTGCCAAAGTTAAACCATTTGGCCAGGAGAGCCCTTTTATGCAGACTTTTGCCAGATTTCGATACCCAAAATTTTTGCGATTTTCGCAGAATTTTTTTCAAAAGCCGATTCCAAAGCAACTAATAGAGCTTTGCGATCGCAATCACTTCCAGAATCTGCCCCACGAAGTCTACTTTCATGATAAAGCACGAGGGACCTGCCAAAGTTAAACCATTTGGCCAGGAGAGCCGTTTTATGAAGGCATGTGCTCGATTTCGTCGCGAAATTTTTTTGTCGAATTTTACGCCCTCTCATTTTTAAAAGTCGATTCCACAGCCGCTAATAGAGCTTTGCGATCGCAATCACTTCCAGAATCTGCAAAAGATATTCTAGTTTCATAACAGACCAGCAGGGACCTGCCAAAGTTAAACCATTTGGCCAGGAGAGCCCTTTTATGCAGACTTTTGCCAGATTTCGATACCCAAAATTTTTGCGATTTTCGCAGAATTTTTTTCAAAAGCCGATTCCAAAGCAACTAATAGAGCTTTGCGATCGCAATCACTTCCAGAATCTGCCCCACGAAGTCTACTTTCATGATAAAGCACGAGGGACCTGCCAAAGTTAAACCATTTGGCCAGGAGAGCCGTTTTATGAAGGCATGTGCTCGATTTCGTCGCGAAATTTTTTTGTCGAATTTTACGCCCTCTCATTTTTAAAAGTCGATTCCACAGCCGCTAATAGAGCTTTGCGATCGCAATCACTTCCAGAATCTGCAAAAGATATTCTAGTTTCATAACAGACCAGCAGGGACCTGCCAAAGTTAAACCATTTGGCCAGGAGAGCCCTTTTATGCAGACTTTTGCCAGATTTCGATACCCAAAATTTTTGCGATTTTCGCAGAATTTTTTTCAAAAGCCGATTCCAAAGCAACTAATAGAGCTTTGCGATCGCAATCACTTCCAGAATCTGCCCCACGAAGTCTACTTTCATGATAAAGCACGAGGGACCTGCCAAAGTTAAACCATTTGGCCAGGAGAGCCGTTTTATGAAGGCATGTGCTCGATTTCGTCGCGAAATTTTTTTGTCGAATTTTACGCCCTCTCATTTTTAAAAGTCGATTCCACAGCCGCTAATAGAGCTTTGCGATCGCAATCACTTCCAGAATCTGCAAAAGATATTCTAGTTTCATAACAGACCAGCAGGGACCTGCCAAAGTTAAACCATTTGGCCAGGAGAGCCCTTTTATGCAGACTTTTGCCAGATTTCGATACCCAAAATTTTTGCGATTTTCGCAGAATTTTTTTCAAAAGCCGATTCCAAAGCAACTAATAGAGCTTTGCGATCGCAATCACTTCCAGAATCTGCCCCACGAAGTCTACTTTCATGATAAAGCACGAGGGACCTGCCAAAGTTAAACCATTTGGCCAGGAGAGCCGTTTTATGAAGGCATGTGCTCGATTTCGTCGCGAAATTTTTTTGTCGAATTTTACGCCCTCTCATTTTTAAAAGTCGATTCCACAGCCGCTAATAGAGCTTTGCGATCGCAATCACTTCCAGAATCTGCAAAAGATATTCTAGTTTCATAACAGACCAGCAGGGACCTGCCAAAGTTAAACCATTTGGCCAGGAGAGCCCTTTTATGCAGACTTTTGCCAGATTTCGATACCCAAAATTTTTGCGATTTTCGCAGAATTTTTTTCAAAAGCCGATTCCAAAGCAACTAATAGAGCTTTGCGATCGCAATCACTTCCAGAATCTGCCCCACGAAGTCTACTTTCATGATAAAGCACGAGGGACCTGCCAAAGTTAAACCATTTGGCCAGGAGAGCCGTTTTATGAAGGCATGTGCTCGATTTCGTCGCGAAATTTTTTTGTCGAATTTTACGCCCTCTCATTTTTAAAAGTCGATTCCACAGCCGCTAATAGAGCTTTGCGATCGCAATCACTTCCAGAATCTGCAAAAGATATTCTAGTTTCATAACAGACCAGCAGGGACCTGCCAAAGTTAAACCATTTGGCCAGGAGAGCCCTTTTATGCAGACTTTTGCCAGATTTCGATACCCAAAATTTTTGCGATTTTCGCAGAATTTTTTTCAAAAGCCGATTCCAAAGCAACTAATAGAGCTTTGCGATCGCAATCACTTCCAGAATCTGCCCCACGAAGTCTACTTTCATGATAAAGCACGAGGGACCTGCCAAAGTTAAACCATTTGGCCAGGAGAGCCGTTTTATGAAGGCATGTGCTCGATTTCGTCGCGAAATTTTTTTGTCGAATTTTACGCCCTCTCATTTTTAAAAGTCGATTCCACAGCCGCTAATAGAGCTTTGCGATCGCAATCACTTCCAGAATCTGCAAAAGATATTCTAGTTTCATAACAGACCAGCAGGGACCTGCCAAAGTTAAACCATTTGGCCAGGAGAGCCCTTTTATGCAGACTTTTGCCAGATTTCGATACCCAAAATTTTTGCGATTTTCGCAGAATTTTTTTCAAAAGCCGATTCCAAAGCAACTAATAGAGCTTTGCGATCGCAATCACTTCCAGAATCTGCCCCACGAAGTCTACTTTCATGATAAAGCACGAGGGACCTGCCAAAGTTAAACCATTTGGCCAGGAGAGCCGTTTTATGAAGGCATGTGCTCGATTTCGTCGCGAAATTTTTTTGTCGAATTTTACGCCCTCTCATTTTTAAAAGTCGATTCCACAGCCGCTAATAGAGCTTTGCGATCGCAATCACTTCCAGAATCTGCAAAAGATATTCTAGTTTCATAACAGACCAGCAGGGACCTGCCAAAGTTAAACCATTTGGCCAGGAGAGCCCTTTTATGCAGACTTTTGCCAGATTTCGATACCCAAAATTTTTGCGATTTTCGCAGAATTTTTTTCAAAAGCCGATTCCAAAGCAACTAATAGAGCTTTGCGATCGCAATCACTTCCAGAATCTGCCCCACGAAGTCTACTTTCATGATAAAGCACGAGGGACCTGCCAAAGTTAAACCATTTGGCCAGGAGAGCCGTTTTATGAAGGCATGTGCTCGATTTCGTCGCGAAATTTTTTTGTCGAATTTTACGCCCTCTCATTTTTAAAAGTCGATTCCACAGCCGCTAATAGAGCTTTGCGATCGCAATCACTTCCAGAATCTGCAAAAGATATTCTAGTTTCATAACAGACCAGCAGGGACCTGCCAAAGTTAAACCATTTGGCCAGGAGAGCCCTTTTATGCAGACTTTTGCCAGATTTCGATACCCAAAATTTTTGCGATTTTCGCAGAATTTTTTTCAAAAGCCGATTCCAAAGCAACTAATAGAGCTTTGCGATCGCAATCACTTCCAGAATCTGCCCCACGAAGTCTACTTTCATGATAAAGCACGAGGGACCTGCCAAAGTTAAACCATTTGGCCAGGAGAGCCGTTTTATGAAGGCATGTGCTCGATTTCGTCGCGAAATTTTTTTGTCGAATTTTACGCCCTCTCATTTTTAAAAGTCGATTCCACAGCCGCTAATAGAGCTTTGCGATCGCAATCACTTCCAGAATCTGCAAAAGATATTCTAGTTTCATAACAGACCAGCAGGGACCTGCCAAAGTTAAACCATTTGGCCAGGA
>CAWVNO010001497.1:0-13795 GCA_963930645.1 Salticus scenicus
AGAAAGAAAAAAAAAAGGCATGAGAAATAATACATTCAAAACAAAAGCTGTTTTACAATGATTCATGCTTTTAATATGTGACTTAATAATGAATATTTGTTTATTACATAAATGGCAAAAACCTTACTTTCTAGGCTTCATCTTAGTCGCTTTCGCCGGAGGCCCCCGGCATCTTCAGAGTGCAACATTCAGCAGCAGAGCTTTTAGCTGTAAGTGATCTATCTTCTTGTTTTCTGGAGTTAGTTGGCCATTCTCTCAGCAGGTCTCAATTATTATTAATTTAAATTCCTGCAATGGGAACGAGCCCTGTGCTGACATCAGTCGAGTTTGGAGCCACCTGCTGAGAGAATGGCTAACTAACTCTAGAACAAGAAGATAGATCACTTACAGCTAAAAGCGCTGCCGCTGAATGTTGCACTTTGAAGATGCTGGGGGCCTCCGGCAAAAGCAACTAAGATGAAGCCTAGAAAGTAAGGTTTTTGCCATTTATTTAATAGTTTGAAGGCTTCATGTTTTTTAAATCGTAAAGTTGGATTATTTGTTTTTCAGATTTAATTTTTTACTAATACTTGAGGATTTTTTACACATATATTGTAATCAGCTGTCATTATGCCTATTGTGATGACTGTAACATTTACACTTAAAAAACTAAAAAATAACTTTATAAATTTAAAGCTAATATGTTTTGGGTTGAGAATAGAAATTAAGAGTATTTTCATGTACAATAATAATAATAATAATAAAGTTTTTAAATCAAATAATACTAGTAAGCTGTTGTAAGAAAGAAAAAATAACACTTTGCAGGTTATATAAAATTAAGATATTGCCACTTATTTTATTTATTTTTTAATTTAAATTTGCAGATTTTTTTAAAGTTTCCTTTTTAAGATAGAAATTCACAGAGCTGATAGTGACACTACTTTAAAAATTCTGTAATTATATAAAAGGAGAGAGAGAAAAAAAAAGCTAGGGTGTAATTAACATTTTTTTCCAAAGTAAAATTTATATAATAAAAAAAATATATATATATTAAATTAGATATACGGGTCATTCCATGCCAAATCAACCAAAAAATTTCAATTTTCAACCTGACCACCTCAGATTTCTATGAAACTTGCAGGAATCATTCTCCTTGATGATATAAATGAGAATATATTTTTAGAAAATTTTTATCTCTTTTGATTTTTTTTAAATTAATTTTTTTAATTTCAAAAAATTAGCATTTTTTAGCTTGTGTAAGGATTTTCAATCTCAAATTTCTCAAGTTCTATAAGGGATAGAGAAGTTTATGACCCCTCATTTTAAAGAGTATTTTCCAAGGTTTAATTTGATATGCAACATCATTATGTTGGGTAAAAATTTTTAAAATTATTAAATTTTAAAATTTTGAATTTTAAAATTTTCAAAGATAGTGTTTTTTTAAAAATTTGAAAAAAATATATGTTTTTGGTTATACTAAAAGCTATATAACCTGAAACTTTTAGAGTGGGATCTCTATGGGATCAGAAGTTATTACAAAAAACTTAGTTACTCTACATGTTAAATTGTATTATAATTACAGTTGAATCTCGAAAATCCGGATTTGGCAGGACCACGGCAATTCCAGATTTTAGAGATTTATTGAAAACTAATTTTTTGTGATATTATAATAACATACAAACTGCAATTTTATATTAACGAAAATAAATAACAAATCAAATTGGTTAATTAAAATATAAACATAATAGAAGACTTATGTTAAATTAAAACAGATATATTGCACTAAAATATAATAAACAACTGATAATGCCTCCTAAATAACTGCTAATAAACTAAGGAAACATTTTTTTTTTTAACATTTTAGTAATTATTTTTCACTATGATTTTATTTATTTATTTATTTATTTTTTTTTTTTTTTTTTCCCATTTTATAACCTACCTTTTTTTGTAAAAAAAATAAAATCTTTAATTCACAATCAAACAATATAAAAATATGTCAGATTATGTTCAAATTTATGTATTCAGTGTTCAATTAAACGAATTTTAAACTGCATTGCACAAGAAATATGGAAATAAGATACAGCTAAGTCTTA
The DNA here is from genome assembly GCA_963930645.1 of Salticus scenicus. Lineage (NCBI taxonomy): Eukaryota > Metazoa > Arthropoda > Arachnida > Araneae > Salticidae > Salticus > Salticus scenicus. The sequence continues at coordinate 2,073 of CAWVNO010001497.1, forward strand.
TTTTAAAATTAAAATTGAAAAATCATCTGGATTTTAGAGATTTTTGGATTTTCGAGGTTCAATTGTACCATATAATATGCTTACTTGATAAAAGACATTATTTTGAAAGTTCACATTTATGACTAGTAAAATAGCAAAAAAAAGTTTTCTTCAGGAAAATTTCTAAGATCATTAAAAATTTTATTATTTGATTTCTTTTTTAAATGTGTGTGTAATTCTACAAGTTTCAAATTTTTAAGATTATAATCATTAGTGATGGTTTTAAAACTTATGCAGTTTTTTAAAGACAGATTACAAAATGATTACAATATAAGGTTATAAATTTATATCAGAAGCCATTCAGATAATAAATTACTACACTTACAAATTAATGACAGCATAAATCATAAGTAAGTAAATAATAATCAATTCATTTGCTAATTAGAGATGTTCTGGTTCAAAATTGTCTTTATTTAAAGATTGTTTTATTTATGTTGTTGCTGGCATATGACTCATCTGCATCTCCACTGTAGTTTAATTTTTTATATCTCTTCTGAGATCTCAATGGAGAAAAAGTTAGTTGTGATTTTGGGTTCATACCAGGGTTCCAACTCAATTTCAAAAATAAAATTCCCTGACTTTTCCAGGTCTATTTTTAGAAAATTCAAGTCATGAAATTTGGTTTGCAACATAAAAGGTAAGCTCACAGCGTAAAACATAAAACAGCTTGCGACATAAAAGACAGCATAGTCATGTGACCCACAACATACACTGTATGCTCAAAAAGCATTTTCCAGGTTTATATCATCATTTTTCCAGCTTTTTAGACAATATTTGTGATTTTTCCCTGACATTTCCTTGACTTTTTTCAATAATTTCAAATTCCCTGACTTTTCCAGATTCTCCCTGACCCATGGGAACCCTACCATACTTTTTTAAGTAGAAGTAAAATAAGCATTTTTTTTTTTTTTTTTTTTTTTTTTTAAAATCAAACATTTTTGGCGTATTTATTTTAAACAATGAGTATCCTCTTCAGATAAAAAATTTAATCAATTCTATTTAGTTTTTACTTTTGTGATGTAAGAAATTTTATTTCTTCTTACAACCTGACTTTAAATTAGTATGATTTTTATGATTAAATGTATGATTAAATTTGTATGATCATTAAGACTTTGTGTAAAGATGAGTAAACCTAGCACATCAAAACCTTTTTCTATATATTGCTATAACCCATTCAAGAAAGGCGGCCATGATTATTATAAAAAAAAGTTTGTGATTTGTAATAATGAAAAAATTTATATTTATATATGTTTTCATTTATAATAAATGAAAACATTTTGAGATATAGTCCAAATGTGTATAAACATGTACTGGATGTCATAAAGCTATATTAAAGCTTCCAGTAATTTTAACTGAACAATGTATTTATACGTACCTTTGTTTCTTTATTATCATTTCTAATCGCAGTAAGAACCTACTCTAAAACATTCCAGCTATTAAAACTCACAGTAATTAAAAAAAAAAAAAAAAAAAAATTTAAATAATCTAACAAAGTTTTATCAAAAAAATTGTTGTTTATTTTTTATTAAGCACAATTACATTGAATATTGACCCCCCCCCCCCCCATGTTTAATTGTATATTAGCATGCAATACTGCATGTGTGAATTTTAATTAACAGGTATTTTATAAAGTAAGCATATTATATGATAATTGTAATACAATTTACCATGTAGAGTAGCTAGGTTTTTCATCGTAACTCCTGATCCCATTGAGATCCCACTCTAAAAGTTTCAGGTTATATAGCTTTTAGTATAACCAAAAACATATATTTTTTTCAGATTTTTTAAAAAACACTATCTTTAAATTTTTTTAAATTTAAAATTTTAAAATTTCAAATTTTTAAAAATTTTTACCCAACATAATGATGTTGCATATCAAATTAAACCTTGTGAAATACTCTTTAAAATGAGGGGTCATAAACTTTGCTATCCCTTATAGAACTTGAGAAATTTGAGATTAAAAACACTTATACAAGCTAAAAAATGCTGATTTTTTGAAATTTAAAAAAATTATTAAAAAAAAATCGAACAAGATAAAATTAAAAAAAATATATATTCTCATTTATATGATCAAGGAGAATGATTCCTGCAAGTTTCATAGAAATCTGAGGGGGTCAGGTTGAGTGAGTGGTTGATTTGGCATGGAATGACCCATACACAAATTTCTATTATACACAATCAACTGAGATTCAACAGAAGTTTGATTTCACACCTTGATTTGTGATCAATTTTAGAAATTTTTATTTACAACGTTCTATTTTATAAACACAAAAAAAGAAAATAAATAACTGTTTGTAAATTCTTAACATGTTATTCCTCCCCACACATAGAGACTACTTTAAGAAAAATGTCTCTTTTTCTCTCACACAATTAAATAATAAGTTTATTTATTATTATTATTTTTTTTTTAACTGATTGCAGAAATATAACTTTTTGTGGCTAATTGATAAATAATAAATATTTATGTAAAATCACAACTAATTGTTAAAATAGGCTATTATTTTAAAATAAAACATAGGCACTTCCTAATAACATTAAAGTAAAATGATTAAAGAGGCCTTTTGAAGTTCCATGCAGGTCTCTTTCATTTTGTTGTGGTGCTGCAACGAAAGATCACATGTGGTGCTTCAAGTTGGCCTCTTTAACCCTACAAGGCTCAATTTTTTTTTAGTGTGCAACAAAAATATATAGGTTGTAATTAGTGATCAGAAGATAGGGAAAACTTATAAAAATAAAACCATATTTTACGGAAAAATCAACTTTTTAGCTCAACATACCATATGTGGAACATACATAAAAATATTATTTACTAATATGTTTACTATTGTAATATTAAAAAAAAACTTACCTCTGCAAAATATACACTTCGTTATAACACGCAGTATTTTTATTTTTGAGTCAAAACTGTTCAATAACTATTCTTTTTTTATTTTTGAATTCAGACAAACGACTAACGTATCACTTTCATTTAAATTTCACACTGAGTGCACTATAACAAAAACACGAACGACATCTTTAGGTAAAGATTCGTATTACTACATTGCTAAATGTCAGCACCTTCTATCAAGATGTCAAGAGATGTCGCTAATAGTTTTATAGCTACAGGAACGATTAAAGTCGGTGTTCCACATATGGAACTGGATGCCTTGTAGAGTTTATCATTGTATTTTAATAGGATATTATTTTACCATTAATTGACAAAATTTCTTTTTACAAAATTTACCCCCCCCCCCCTTTTTTTTTTAATTCCATAAACCATGATCATAAAACTGCATTAACAAACAAAAATTAGTTAAAGGTAAAGAATAACATTTTATCAACTTGAAAAAAATTACATTTTAATCCTTTTTACTTAGCAGCATGATAAATATATTTCAGCTTCAGAAACATGCTGTCTACTGACCTCTGTCTTGTTTGCTGATGATCGATTGTCCATTGATTCTCTCTCTCTCTTTTTCTTTTTTTTTTGCTTCGCTTCATTTATTATTGCCTGCCATTCAGGAGAGATGATGCTGTCATTAATTGTAGGCCTGTTTACATAGCAAAAACGAACCTGCATCAAATCCTCCTTCAATCCTCATAAAAAGAATTGGTCCATTCACATAAGGGGAGAAGGAATTAGGCGGATTGAAAAGAACCCTCCAAGCTCCTAGGGTTTAACCCGTGTTATTCAGAATCCCTCTCAGATAAATTAACTAACAAGCTGTCATATTTGAAAAAAACAAGTTTGGCTAGGGTTTGACATTTGACAATTTCATGCTAATTTGCAATAAAGAAGAATGAGATGAGAGTATTTATACAAAAAAAACATTGCGATAATTAAATTCTTCAAAATAACATTTTATGAATAAAAACTATATAATTCAATTGATTAAAATATATTAGTTTTACTAGCAGACCCGGACACGCGTTGCTGTGACTAAGTTATACGTTGAATTATACGGCTGTAAACTATTTAGTGCAGTCAAATTATTATTTACGAACAAAGACAAAAACGTTGTAGCCGATGTAAAAACCCACAGGGTTGAGATTTGAAACTTAGGTCAAAATTTGGAAGCGATTGATAAAAATTTTCGTAGTGTTGATATTAAGCACAAATTAATTTTATTGTAGGGTCCTATAAATTTTAATGGAGAAGTGATATATATTATTTCTAATGCTACTTTGGATAAAATTGCTAAAATGACTAATATATAAATTAAATTCTATTAAAATAAAAGAATAAAAGAAACAGACGATTTTAAAATCAATTTTTATGGAGGAGTGAAATATAATATATGCTATAATGGATAATTTTACTATAAAATGACCTCATCATTTTAAATATTTTAAAGAGGGCAACAGCTGTAGTTATAAAAAGGAAAACAATAAGGCTAAACCAGAAAAATAAGTAAATTTGATAAATATTTTAAAACTTTAAAATTGGAAATCTTATGAAATATTGGACATTTAAAGTAAATACATGTATCATTTTAAATAGAAAAAGATTTTTGAAAAGTTTAGTGTATTTTAACGAAGTGATGAGAAGTTTTTGAGTATGTTAAAATTTTAATAGTAAATTCAAGTTAATAAAGATGGGAAACATTGAGGATTAAGATAAGAATAATTATAAGATAAGAAAAAAAAACTTTTTATATACCATGCTTTTAAATTTTAATATACTAATAATATACTAATTAAAAGGAAAATGATAAATATTCTATCATAGTTTGAAGTCAAATTTGTTTTCAAATGTCTAAATAAAATATCTGATGTAAGATACTAATATTTTGCAGCGGAATAGATTTCATTTCTGTCATCCTTGGCGAAAAAAAAAAGAATATCGCCAAATTATCTGGCGAAAATATTTAATTCCTTTCAAAAATCATGGTTATTTTAACAACTTATGTTAAAAGAGTAATGAATAATATGAAACAATATTTCGTACAATACATATTACATGCCATACATACGTACAATGAATAATACATATTACATTTCGTACAATGCATACATCTGGCATGTATATTTTCGTGTTACGCTTTTGATCGCCAAATAATAATAATAATAATAATAAAAGCCAAGGACGACAGAGTTTTGAAATTTAAAATTAAAATTTTGTCAATTTGACAGCAAAATAATTCAATCTAACACCCGCGATAACTAATACATATCTATACCCAAATATAAGGATTAAAATCGGGAAATAAATTTCCTCGATTTTTAATAATTTCTTACAAAAGATCCCGTGGGCAATTAACATAGGAAATCTTTTTCTTGGCTGCCCAGACGGTCAGTGAGTCAGACTTCGCTTGCGTATAGAACTCATAGATATAGTATAGCATATATAGAATAGAGTAATCATTGGGGAGAAAAAAGTTACTCCTTTTCATTTGGGAAAAGACGACGTTTTTACCAAAATATGGCCGTCTTTCCCCGAGTGAATACACACGGGAATACATACTAATATTTTAGCAAATAAAATTTATGAATAATTTATTTGCTAAAGGGGCAATGGAAGACTCCAGATACAGTTTCAAATTCATATTTCTTTCTTTCTTTTCTTTTTTTTTTTTTTCAATACCACTTAATGGCTGTTTCTAAAGCTTTTATTTTTTTTTTTTTTTCGGCATCAAAAATCTTTGTACGATAACATGGGGATGAGAGATCTATATATATATTACTATATCTATGATAGAACTGCATTAGCACTTTATCAATGTGTATAAAATCTTTAAATTGATTATGACGTCAATTTTCGTGAGATGCATAATTTAACTTTTTATAATTTTTTAACGTTCACGTCTGATTAAATGTATTTATTTTTATGTCGAAAGAAAATGAACTCGTTTTTTCTTTTTTTTTTTTTTGGCAACAATTAAATTAATGGAACTCACAGATATTTTGGAGCAACTTTAATAAAGGTCTATAATTAACAAATAATTGCAATAAAACAATATTGTGACAATAAATTGAGATAAAAACTATCCTATCTCTCAAGTTGGACCAAACTGCACACAGTGTGCAAAATTTCATTAAAATCGGTTCCTTAGTTTAGGAGTTTACCCCGGACAAACATCGTGACACGTAATTTATATATATATACAGATATAAAAAAAATTATTAAGAAAAAAAAAAAGTTTTCATTTTTTATATTTATTTATTTATATTACACTATATTATTTTTTAACAAATGATTTATGAAAACTTAATTATAATGAAAAAACACTTAAATTCCTTTCCTCAATTGGAATTGGATAAATCACTTATTCAAGTTTTAGATAAAAGTACTCTTTTAAAAATAGAAAAATATATGTTTCGATGGAATTTATAAGTAAAAGCAGGGTTTAAACTGCCATTAGTTTTTTTAGCATTTTGCTAAAAAGTATCATATTTTGCTAAAACATGTTGGTCAGAATTTCGCTAAAAAGCTAAAACTGTATAACTGTATAAAATATCTCTATATAATAACTCACTTTTTTTTTGGTAATATTTGCAGGCAAAAACTACGAAAAGACTGAAATTTTTGGGAATGATTATTTATATAGTAATTTGGATTTATTTTTAATGATTGAATTTAAATGCAAAAATATTTAAAAGTATGTCAGAATTTAGAATTTGTTTCATAGAAGCATTCTTAGCACTAGTATTTCACGATTATCTACCACTACACTTTACTTAATTTTCAAATTGCTTTTTCATTTTACGCATATGATATGAGTACCTCTTTTTCTATTATTAAAATCAAAACATAGTTTCCCCGATTCATATTTTTAAAGTCACAATGTCACAAATATGGATGCTTGGTTAAAATCATCAATGAACAAAAGGAATAGAAAATAAAACTGAGAATAACAAAGCTAAGTAAAAGAAATCAATGGTATTCAAAGAATTAATTAACTTTCGAAAAAGCTAAAATAGTGCTTGTCTATTTTCGCTAAAATGCTAAAGTAATTTTTTTGCCAGGTTAAACCCTGAGTAAAAGTAAATATATATATTTGCACAGTAGATTTATAATAAATAGATGTTAAAATATATTTGTTTAATTAAAGCGTTTCATAAAAATAATAACATTAATAAATTTTGAAATATATATCTATAATAATAAAAGAAAGTCTTTGTCCATCTTTCTGCAACATACAAATTAAACTATAGCACATACAATTTTCAAAAAAAAAAAAAAAAAAAGAAAGAAAAAGAAAGAAAAAAAAAATCCAGATAAAGGAATTTCTGTATTTTTGTAATTTTTCCAACATGCATTTAAATTTTCTATATTCCTATTAGTTTATTATTTTTATTTATTTATTAAGTTATATGTGATTTTTGCAAATTTCTCCAATGCTGTTTCTTGAGTGTGAATTTCAAACTAATGTCGATAAAATAAAATGCTCACAAATTTTCATTTTATTAAAGAAACATTTATGTAAGCAATAATAAAAATAACAATAAATAAATAAATAAAATAAAATAAAAAATTTAAATTAAGCATGTATGTATGATGAAAATCTTCGGATAAAAATGTTGTTATAATAGCTTTAAAATTAATAAATGTATTTGCTATGGTTATAAAATAACTAAATACACATTTGAAATTTTATATATTTTACTTTGATTTATTTACAATTTCAATTAATAAAATACACTAATATTCCCCCCCCCCTTGATTTTATGAATATAAATATATATACTATATATATACTAAATATATATTATGAATATATATTTAGTTTATTTAAAATTGAGCATTTTTATTTCATTAACAGCTGTATATCAAACAGTGCCAGCTTAAAAATAAAAATTAAGCATAAAATTTAAACATAAACATACCAATAAAACCCAATAAAAACATTTTTCAGCACATTTGTAACGAAAAAGATATTATTCAACAAAACTCCCCCGCAGGCATATATAAAATCGATTTCAAACACACCAATGGAAATAAAGCATGTTACATAGGGATGACAAAACGTAGGATTACTGAACGGGAAAAAGAACACCGCACCGACTTAAAATTTGGAAAATCATCTACCGCTTTCTCTACCACCCACAATAACCCTATAAACATTAACTCTATTAATATTAACAAAATAGCCCCTTATAACAACCATAATTATGCACTAAAACGGGAGGTCATCGAAATAATAACCAATAATCACGCCATCAACGATCGAAAGCACTACCTCATTCCTCCTATGTGGCAACAGTTCCTGCAAGAAAACAGCACAGATAATAAACGAAGTGAAGCGAAGACATGACGTCAGGCAGCGGCACTGGAAGTCGATTAAACTTAGTATGGCAAGAAAAACAAAAATCAGCAGAAGAGACCAATTGAAAAGTAGTATTCTCCACTTAGGTGGTATTTGGGATTAGATACGATTGACTACGAATGGATCCTACGTTTGAGTGTCTTTTTAAGAAAAAAATCTAGCTAATATTTACAGGAGTTTCAGAAAACCATGGAAAACGTCGAACGGCTCGGACCGACCTATGCAATCTGAGTTCGAACCGAGCACCTCCCGTCTGTTAGATTGGAGATCAAAACCTATACTGACAGGGCCCTCTCTGTCTAGAATTCAAACCTTATACACACACGCATATAAAATACTATGAACAAGATCGCCGATTCATTCAGTATGTCCAAAGATATTTATCATGTAAAAAAAGTACGCCTAAAGAGAAGCAAAATGATAGCAGCTTTAACTATATTTTTATTTTGAATCAATAAACTTACACTGCACATTGCTTTCCAATAAAAGTGTGTAAATAGCCCCTTATCACAGCTTGCTTCCTTCGAGAGCACTTGAAATTAAATTATCCTAACAACGATATCTTTTTCAAAATTTTGACGATATTTTTCAGGTTTTTCCTTTTTTTCTCCTTAGAGTAAAGCTATACATTTGGCTAATAAATTATAACTACTCAAAGCTCTTGGATATATTGGGGCTATAACTTGGGAATTGTTGGGACTGTATTTCATTATGTGTTGTGCGTGTTTCATAAAAGACTAAATTTAAGAAAACAATGTGCTGTGCATGTAGTTTATAGACAATATACAGGGCAAAATTTAGCTAAACGTTCTTTTATATTGAATATGATTTAAGTGCTTTGCAACAATTTACTAAATAAACAAACACTGCTCAGAAAAGAACATTAATTTCTCATACTCGTACTGTAAACAGAGCATTTTTTGAAGTTGGTTGACTCTGGTTATTTGTATAAAATCACGCTTTGAGGTGACATCTGAATACGAAAGTTTATTTTTTTGCGGTTGATCTGTATGTATATCTGTTAAGATTAGAACATAAGAACATTGAAGATTAGAACATTGCATAAGTTAAAAATAAATAATTCCAGGAAATTCAAATTTGGTTGTTTAAAGTTCGTATGAGGCTGTCACTTGGCAATGCCTCCTGGAAATTTTCAGAGGGTACAACAGCCCCAAAACGTTCCCCCTTCTTTCTAATCGGCGCCTATGGCGGGCACATAATCTCTCAACCCCTACGTTTTTAATCGTAATTTCAATTTTATGTATGATAAATCGTTATGATTCCAAATTGATTTTCAATTTATTTTTATGCTGTTTTGCACGATTAAAAATAAGTAAAAGGGCAAACAGAAAGAATTACGAAGTATAGAGAGAAAAAAATGGTAAAAGCCATCTTGGAAGTTTTAGAGAAAAGTTGAATGTATAGTTTGTTCACATTAAAATGTATGGAAGTAAAATTTTCTCCAAAAAATATGAAAGTTGAAACCTTTTTCCACTTAAAATATATTTGCCACATCAAATTATTAATTGGTATTGCGACGGCCATACTTGCCATACCGGTTCCGGCGCCACTGACGTCAGGAGTCCCCAACAACATAAACTTTGAAGTTTTCATGAAGAACGACGTTTTGAACGTACTTGGCACTAAGGATGGACACGTTGATGTCCGAAATTAATATGCTAAGACTTGCAAAAAGGATTTTATATAAGTTATTTAAGTATGTTTTTCGTATAAATAATCCTTTCTTTAAAAATAGTTCTATTGTTAATTTATGAAAAAATAAATTTAAATAAATTTAACATGTAGTATATAAAAACAAAACTAATATGTATTTTATTCTAAATTTTTACATGTTCCCCAATACATATTTAAATCTCTGATCCTCTTTGAAAAGGGTAATTGTGTAACGTTTTCACTGTAAAAATTTCAAATTCACTAAAAGGGTTATTTCAATATCAGATTAAAAGAATAACTGTGCACATGAAGTTAAACTTTATGACTATTATTTATGATTGTTATACAGTCGAACCTTGTTAACATGAATCTCAAGGGGGATAAAAAATTTGTTCATGTTATCAGTAAGCAATCTTCATTTTGACGGGGATTGTGAAAACAGTTCATGTTAAAAATAATTCACGTTAACGAGGTTCAATTGTACTTCAAAACAAGCTAAAAATTCATAATTATATAATTTTGAATTAAAAGTGTATTATAGACAAACAATAGCTCAGTGAATAGATATCTCTAGCTGCAGTTGTCAGATGGATAAACATATCTCGCTCTCTCTTTTTCTATATACTGGGTGTCCCATAAGTCTGTAGACATTTTAAAAATTCATAAAAATTAAAGGAATTGGTAGAATTGAATGCGGTGAAAGAAGTTCCCCCCCCCCCCTCAATACAAGGTACTTTCTGTACATGAGCAAATCATACATTTCCATGAAAAACTATTTATTTGCATGCAAATGTTTACAAGAATATATATCTTATGTGTCTGCCATCACAACAAATTACAGTTTGCAAACGAATTATAACACTACTAACTGCAGCCTTAGTCCGCAGTTGGGAAAACATATTCACTAATAATGTTTTATCCACCAAGTTAACTTCGCAATGGGCTCTTCCCACCTGACGTCAGAGGTCACATAATACATGAAAAACAAATAGCAGATGAAGTTTTGTATATCTATAGCGATTGCTGAAATAACATATTTTCTATTCTTATTTTTGATCAATCGTATTTAATTTGTGTTATTTTTTTATACATCATCATTTTTAATCTATTTTATATCATTATTCATCATCTTTTGTTTGCTGTATACATTTACAATCATCATTTAGTTTATATTTGTTATTGATGTTCATAAAGAACATGCTAAATACTCTGATTTTTGGTACTTAAATCATTGACAGTGCAACATTGTACAGCGTAAATCCATTTAGACCAGTAACTAAGTTAATTAACTTGTTGTAACACCTTTATGCAATTAAATTAAATGAAAACATTTTAAAATTTCAAATTATAATCCATAAACATTCCACAAGAAGAAGGTATTATTTTCTGCTAGATCAGTTAATGTAACAGTTACACTACGAAATACAAAAATCGATTCTTACAGTTCAAAATAAATAAACACATATTTAAAAATTATTAAATTTACAAATACAACTATTCTACTGTTTACAAATGCGCAATATTACTTTTATTTTATTTTATATTAAATATTAACACCTCTGTTCTTAAGAACAATATTTAATTGAATTCGATTCTCAGAATTCAATTCTTCGTTTTCGTCTATCACATGATGGAGCAGACAATGCTGGGAAGAGTCCATTAAAACTTCATGTATGCACAGTTAGGAGGCAAAATAAGAAATAAGTTATGTTAATTATAAAACTGTATAATTTATAGGATTCTGATATGCATATTGCATGTTTC
>CAWVNO010001499.1:0-57652 GCA_963930645.1 Salticus scenicus
ACTCTCGCTTCAATAATACAAGTTAAAAAATGACCTTGACATTCTAACTTCAAAAACTTCACTCCTACCATTGAATACTTATAACGATCCAAAACTCTTCTGACCACTTCAGTTTTGAGCCACCCAATAGCTGTGTAAAATCGCTTTCATCATGCTATGATAATGATATTATTGCAATTTGATTTTACTAATTTTTTCATTACCATTTTTTCCGTTACCATTTTTTCCGTTACCATTTTTTCTGTTTACCATTTTTTCCGTTTACCATTTTTTCCTTTACCATTTTTTCCGTTACCATTTTTTCCGTTTACCATTTTTTCCGTTTACCATTTTTTCCGTTACCATTTTTACCGGTTACCAAACTTGTAGACAAGAATAATATATCCGATAGGCGTCAGCTATTTTTTCCTTTTGTTAAGTTTTCGTACATTTTCTTTTGTTAACGTTAACGTTATGACTCTGGGTAACTATGGTTATACCTTTCTCCTATCCCTAACTCAAATGAACAACAATCCTATTCCGTTCCTGGAAGAAGGGGAATGTTTTGCTATTATTACTTTCTTCTATCTTCAATAGAAGAAAGTATTGCATTCGTAAAAATTTTCGATTTCGGGTTTTTGATGGATTTACACGTTTCGAGAGCTGTAGAACACGATTTTACCATTTTTAGAAAATGTCTGTCTGTCTGTCTGTGTGTGTATGTGTGACAAAATTTTGTGGCAACTATATCTCTGGAACTACTGCACAGAATTTCATACAAATTGGTATGTAGTTGCACCTTGACATAAATTAGTGCCTATCAACTTTTGGTAAAAATCGTCTTACAGGTTGCGTTGCCATCCCGCTTTTTCTAAATTTTTAACATGGTGATATAGGGCAAAAATTTTCAAGATGGGTATCTTTCGAAAGGTCTCGTCAGTACCTTTAAAACGAATGGTTGAACTATAAATCTGTGATAATTTAAAACAATGTCATCGATTTTTTTTACTTTTTACGAAAAAAAAAAAAAATAGAAAAAAAAATCTTTTTTTTTTTTTTTTTCTCCCCTTAATTTTATCAAACTCCCACGGTTTCCGTGTTCTGACAAACTTAAATTAATTTTTGCTTTTTTCCCCTAATTTTGTCAAAGTCCTACGGCTTCCGTGTCTTGACAAACTTTAACATATTTTTGCATTTATCCCCCAATTTTGTCAAAGTCCCACGGTTTCCGTGTTTTGACAAACTTAGAATAATTTTCACATTTTACCCAAAATTTTGTCAAAGTCCCATTTTTTTTTTTTTTTTTTTTTTTAATTATTGTTACTGAGTGAATTTGTATAGGAAAATATAGAAGAATGTCTCGTGGTGTCCACAACATTCTAGTTTGTTAATTTGTAAATAGGGATGCTATAAAACGAAACACGTTTATTGGAAGATTTAACAATTAAAAATACAATATATAAAGATTATTGAAATATAATCCTACCCCTCCCCTCTATTTTAAGCTTAGCAACAATTTATTTTTAATAGGTATAGAAATAAAACGCAACTGCTTTCTTTCTTTCTTTCTTTCTTTCTTTTTTTTTTTTTTTTTTTTTTTTTTTAATATTATTATTTAAGCGTATTTTCAAGTTATTAATTCGAATTGACACTCATAATCTCCGCAATTTGTGTGAGTAATTTAAAATAATGAGACTTGTAAAAAGCAACAAGTTATTGAGTTATTTTTATTCTTTAAATATTTATATTTTGAACATAATAATAATATGTATAAATATATACATTATAAGTATAATTTTTTGATTTTTCTATATTTGAAAATGTACATGTTAAAAATTAGTGTTTAAATTAGAGTTTGAATAAACTGTTTTATTTAATATTTATCACACGTTGAAAATAAAATAAATATGGCAAATTTATTAGAGCGAAGAAATATTGCTTTCAGACAAAATACATCATTTGAAAATGGTTTTATTTTCCTTTTATTGATTTTTTACATTTTAAGAACAACTTAAATAAACTTGTCTGCCACCGACAAAACTTTCTCTTACCATGCATTTCAAAAATAAATAAATAAATAAAATAAAATAAAATATTGCACATCAGAGGGTAAGATAACAAGTACTCAATATAAACCTACGTTAAAAAAAATTCAAACTAGGATTAGGAACAGTTTCATTTGACAAATAAATCTATGTGATGGGCCGTTTCAATACATTGCCTATATTTATGTAGACTTCAATGCTGTTGTTAAATTTAAAACTTTACTCAAAATTATTCATACCACTTTCACCAGCGTCAACACATAAAACTTATCAATCGTAATCAAAGATTTCAAACGGCAATCTCATATGAATTTTAAAATGCAATATTTAAATTAGCTGAAATTACTATTATTGTTATAAAGTTACACCGACATACACAAAAACGAAAACTTAAAAATTTTACTTTATTATTCAGGGAACCTCGAAAACGTCTAATTATACAAACACAAGCATTTAAAATTTAACTTAAAAAAAAAAAAAAAACTTTATTTAGCGTATGCGTAAGTGGAATTAATTTTCATTCCTGAGCAGTTTTTTTTTTGCAACTTCCAAATATAGTTATATTCTAGTTCTTTTAGGTAACATTGTAAGCGAACAGTGAATGATTTTCATGCCGCATTCCACACGAAATATGTTTTTACGCATATAAAAATATTAATTTTGTTTTTGTTTTGTAAATCGTATGGGGATTAAACTGTACCTATTAAAATTTTCGCTCATAGACATAATGCATTTGAATTCTTTTTGTTTTGTTTTTTTTTATATCCCTGTGCACGAAAAATTTACTTGATTTCGGCGAAAAATTTAATTTAGCATTTCTATATGATACAGATTTTGAATAATAAGTTTGTACATTCTGCTACTATGTTTGTTTTTGGAATATGTCGATAACAAACACATATACATACAAACAGACCAACAGCTAAAAACCTGATTTTTGGAATGAGGGGGCTTCAAAACGCGAAAAAAAAAAAAAAAAAAAAAAAAAAAAATCTCAATTTCGAAAATTTAATTCCTTTCATATATGCTACTACTTGCTTTTGAAATGCACTTATAACATACAAACACACATACAGACAGATATACAAAACCAACTATTAAAATTCTGATTTTGGGATTCATGGACCTTAAAACGTTTAAATATAAGAAGAACTCACCTTAAAAATTTGACCCCAAAATAATACTTTCTCTATCGTACAAATATGGGTAAGAGATAAAAATGTTAAAAATAAGTTTAAAAAATATAATAAAAAGTTAAATTGTGGAAATAACAAGAAAGTTTTTCTTCTTTTCTTTTTTTTTTTTTTTTGAGAAATGAATTTAATAACCATTGCTAAGACGACTTCGTATTTTAAGGCAAGTAATCTTTTTTTTTTAATGTTGTTTGTGCATTAAAAATTTAAATCAACTATTTTTTTTTTTTTCTTTGTTCTTTAGCATGAAGTAAAAAAAAAAAAAAAAAAAAAAAAATCAAGTTTAAGAAAACACGAAAAAGAAATTTTAAGAAACGGATACAGTAACCGTTGGTAAGGAACGCAGCACAGTTATTACATGTCGTTATGTGAAAGAATGTACTAAAAAAAATTGTTTCGAACGAATTTTATATCGATTATTATTTTTATGCCTGTAAAATACGATCGAAATTTTTCCATGTGTTTTTTAATGAATATTGTATAAATTATGCAACGGTTTGTATACTGAGATTCATTAATCATTTACGATGCATTGGGATTTGTGAGAGATATGTTTAAATTAACATACATTAGCAAAATACACAAACCTATTTCTAATGTAGAATAAGGTATGATTAGAAATAATTTACCGTTTAGTTGTTTAGATATATTGTGAAAGATAACTGGGAAATGTTCGAAGTACACTGTGCAGTGCATATGAAAACTTGAAACGTTACGTACAGGATTGCACCTAAAACAATCTCTAGTGCGGTTTGCTTTAAAATTAAAGATATAAAGATAATTTTTCGAGATGTCTTCCTCCATAATTAAAAATTAAATTCTTTTTTAAGTTTCACCAGTGAGGTTACACATAAAAAAAAACATTAAACTGTGTAATGGATAAAAGCAGTTGAAGCGTTGCGCGTTGCGGAATAAGGCCGATTGACTACTCTTGTGTCATAGGTCTGAGGGGGAGTGCATTTCGTGGAGGTCTTTCTAAGAGGTCCTAGTCCGTACTCACGCAAGTTTAGGAGAAAACCACGGGAAATTAAGAACGGCTAGGCCGACGAGAAAAAATGAGATCGATCTCGGAACCTCACGTCTGCCATCTTTGAGCGCAGAACCGCTGGTGAGCTAAATACATTTGAAAAAAGTGTATTATATTCAAGTCAAATGACATTTTCTTCCTTTTTTAAATATTGTATTTAAAAAAGTCTTTTTTAAGTTTCACCAGTGAGGTTAAATATAAAAATTAAACATTAAACTATTTAATGGATAAATAGAGTTGAAAAATGTTTATATTCTGTGCAAGTCAAATGACATCTTCTTCCTTTTTTAAATATTGTATTTAACTTCATTTAATTTATTCAATTTTAATATTTTAAGATATACATAAAAGTTGTCGCCCTATTCTTTTTTTTTTTTTTTTTTTACTGTCAGTTGCAAAGATAAAATTAAAGTCTATCAAACTTTTCGCTAAAATACTTTTAATAAATAAGTGTGTGGTTAGTTATGAAATAAGTAACAAAAGAAATAGAAAAATTAAAACTTCCCGAGATCAAATATGAAACAACATATTGATCAATATTAAAACAAATAAAAAAAACTGCGCAACGAAATGGCAGTTGGCGATACAAATGGCGGTACTTCAGCGGTTTCGCCAACGTGCCAAATAAGTGCTGAAAACGTGAAGCTTTCATAATATGATCCCAGCATTCTGAAATGTACATACGCATGCACACTCGTTAATGTTCAACGAGCATTTTTGAAATACCATTAAAAAAAAAACGCCCTTTTTTCCGTATGCGGAAAAAAAAGCAATTACTTAACAATTATTAAACATAAATTCATGCAGGAATACACGACGCAGCGAGCATAATTTTTCAGATGTCCAAAAAGAGTACAAAAAAAAAAAAAAAAAAAATCAATTTCTTGTAAGTTTAAACGAAATTGAGACTGAGAAATATAAATTTAAACTGATGAGCAATAATTAAAATTTATTATAAGAAGGAAGGGGAGGAGGGGAGGGGGGGGTTAAATTTCTAAAAACCTAATTAAAAATTTGTTAATTTCAACCCACCATTAAAATGTCGATATTTGCGAACTCGTTGGTGTTTAACATGTATTTTACAAAAAACAAACAAAAAACAAACACAATTAAAAAAGTGCCCTTTTTTCCGCATGCGGAAAAAAGGGCACTTTTCCACTAATTATTTAGTCAACCAATAATTACGAAAAATGGGGGGGGGGGGTGTAATTTAAAAAAAATGTTAATTTTGTCACTTCAAGCCACCAATAAAACGTCGATGATTGTGCACTCATTGGTGCTTTTTAAAAACAATTTAAGAAGTGCCTTTTTTGCCGGTGCACTTTCCTACTAATTATTTGGTCTTCCAATAATTAAGAAAAGGTGTGTGTGTGTGTGGGGGGGGGGGGGTTAAACTGTTAAATATTTAAATTAAAAAAATTGTTAATTTTGTCACTTCAAGCCACCAATAAAATGTCGATGTTTGTGCACTCTTTGGTGTTTAACATGTATTTTACAAAAAAAACAATTTAAGAAGTGCCCTTTTTTCCGGTGCCCTTTTTTCCGCATGCGGAAAAAAGGGCACTTCCCCACTAATTATTTGGTCTTCCAATAATTAAGAAAAAAGAGGGAGGGAGTAAATTATTAAAAATTTAAATTTATAAACATTTGTTAATTTTGTCACCCACCAATAAAATGCCGATGTTTGTGCACTCTCTCTTGTTTCACATGTATTTTACAAAACAAATATTTAAGAAGTGCCCTTTTTACTTTCCCAATAACTACTTTACCTAAATGCAGTAAAACCTCTCTATGTTGGACACCTACGGTTCCAGGAAAAAGTGTCCAACTTAGAGAGGTGTCCAACTTATAGGGGTGCTTACATTTTTCGATTTAATAAAATTGTATCTATGCATGCCTATTAACTTTTAATCATGTCTAAATATAACATAATTAAGTATTCATAACTTATATACAAAAAACATATAATTTGCCAATTTAAAATCTAAATTTAAACTGGTACATTGTGACCATAATAACACTTTCTATATATATAATAACTGCGCCATCCACCAGTTAATATGCACGGAAATTCAATCAATATAACTTCTCGCAATAAAGATTTTATATATGCAATTTGGTGCAATTTTATTCAATAAACGCTGTGATAGACATATAGAAAATCGGGGAATGTGATTAAAAGTAGCACCACTTTGTCTACCGATATACACCCAAATTAAGATAACATTCATTTTCATAATAGCCATCTCACTTGTGAAGTTTGGTAAATTTATTCGCTCTAGAAACTGAGATATAGTTTTCCCGTGAACGGTAAAAACTGCAGCATAGCAGCGACACCTGTCGATTGATATGCACCGAAATTGAATCAAACTGAATCAGTATATTTTTTCACCATAGATATATCTCTCACATATTAAGTTTAGTGCAATTATATACTCAAGTAAAACTTCGTAGGAAAAATAAAAGGACAAATGTCGATGAACCCTAACAACCAAAATGTATTGTCTAATGCTCATTTTAAAACAGTATAAGTCAAGACATGCCTGTAGGCTCTCTACTAGATATTTCCTGGAGAAAGGGACAAAAACAATTCCCGCAAATCCATAAAAAGAAAGACTCTTTCATTATGCGCCAAAATTGAGCAATTTGTGAAGTTTTCAATGGAAGAAAATATATATATATATATATATATATATATATATATATATATATATATATATATTTTACAAGATGAGACAGAGGTGCATATATTGTGACAAGAAACATTGTTTTGTAGATATTACAACTATTTCTACAAGGAATAAGTAAGATTTCTAAAAAAAAAGTGAGAAAATGGAATTTTTATAACTTTTTTCTCTGTTTCATTGGGTAAAAGTGTCCAACTTAGGACAGTTTTTGAATGTCCAACTTCCAAGTTAGAGAGGTGTCCAACTTATAGAGGTTGGACATAATGTTAATCCTATGGATACATTCCGTTCCGAGAAAAAGTGTCCAACTTAGAGGGGTGTCCAACTTAAAGGGGTGTCCAACTTCAGAGGTTTCACTGTACAAAATGAATAGCAGGATGCCGTCAAAATTACATTTGGTGTATCTAAGAGGTTGTTACAAAAGAAACTATATATATATACATTATTAATATATATATAGATATATACATCTATTTTTTACTTTATTGAACTACATTCAAAATAGAAATATAATTATAGAAAATAAATAGAAATATAAAAGACTGATTTAAAAAATATATATATCTACTGTTAATTTTATCAGCTCAACCTCTCCCAGCAAACCATTCAAAATTATAAATGCTTGCGCATTCGTTGATGTTCAGCCTGCATTATTGAAATAGCATTAAAAAAAGTGCCCTTTTTTCCGTACGTGGATCCGACAAAAAATAATAATAATAATAATAATATTAATAATAATAATAATTTTAGGAAGTTTAAAATAAAATTGAAGCTGAAAAATATAAATAAACGAATGAGTAATAATTAAAGACTCATTGTAAGGAGAGGGGGTGGGTTAAAATTATTGTAAAAAGGTAATTAAGAAATAAATATTAAATTTGTCATCTTACCCCCCCCCCCCAACACGCCCACCATTGAAATTTCGATGTTTTCGCATTCGTTAGTGCTTAATGTGTATTTTATAAAAATAAATTTTAAAAAGTGCCCTTTTTTCAGTATGCGGAAAAAAGGGCACTTTCCTAATAATTACTACTAAATAATAAGTCATATTAATTCAAATTTTCATTAAAATCAATGACAGATTCATATAAGGACAATTATTATTTTCAGCTCACGTAGACACCCATTGCAAATCTTCCTTTCGAGGTATATATATAATACTTAGAGAACATTTCTCAAACAGTAAATGATATTTATAAAAACTCTCATTACAGCTCGTCAAAGGGTGATTAAAAAATAGTCAATTTCTTTTCCTCTGCTCCCTCCACCAGCCTACTTTGTTATACCTAACTCTTACTTAAAAACTTCATAAACTATAAGTTAAATTTATCGTTACAATAAAACTGCTTCCATCCATTATGTTCTTTTCGTGTTTCCTACCTGGTACTCCCCCCCCCCACCCTAAAAGTTACATGCAATACTCAATAAAAAATTTTCCTAATGAGTAAGTGGGACTAGTTTTACTACAATCCTGAACGAGGTGGTATAAAAACACTCATTTTCTTTTTCTCTGCCCCCTAACTCCCCTCCCCTCCCCTCGTCCTTATACGTATTAGTCACAGAAAATCTTGATAAATAATGAATAATATTTATTCAAATTTTCATTAAAATCATCCACAGAATCATTAAAATGTTTGTGTCATAAAGAAAAATCATAAAGATGTTTGTGTACTCTTTGGTGTTAAACATGTATTTTACAAAAAACAATTTAAGAAGTGCCCTTTTTTCCGCATGCGGAAAAAAGGGCACTTCCCCACTAATTATTTGGTCTTCCAATAATTAAGAAAAAAGAGGGGGGGGGGGGGTACATTATTAAAAATTTAAATTGAAAAAAAAAAAAAAAAATGTTAATTTTGTCACCCACTAATAAAATGTCGATGTTTGTGCACTTTTAACATGTATTTTACAAAACAAATATTTAAGAAGTGCCCTTTTTTCCGGTGCCCTTTTTTCCGCATGCGGAAAAAAGGGCACTTTTCCAATAACTACTTTACCTAAATACAAAATGAACATCAGGATACCCTTAAAATTACATTTGGTGTGTCTAAGAGGTTGTTACAAAAGAAACTATATATATTATATATATATTATATATATATATATACATCAATTTTTACTTTATTGAACTACATTGAAAATAGAAATATAATTTGTAACCGATGTGTATTCATTACAGTTACATTGAAAAGGCAGGAAAAATTAAAATTTGTGAAAAGACTGATTTAAAATAGATATATGTCTACTGTTAATTTTGTCAGCTCAACCTCTCCCAGTGAACCATTCAAAATTATAAATGCTTGCGCATTCGTTGATGTTCAGCCTGCATTATTGAAATAGCATTAAAAAAAAAGTGCCCTTTTTTCCGTACGTGGATCCGAAAAAAAAAAAAACCGCACTTTTGCAATAATTACTGGACATCAATAAAAACTAAACTGCAGGATGCATCAACATTTATTTTTGGTTATAAAGTGCAAAGGTAGTAGATAAAGGAAGGAAGGAGGGTAGGAAGTAAGGCGGTAGAGAAAAAAACAAAAATAATAATTTTAGGAAGTTTAAAATAAAATTGAAGCTGAAAAATATAAATAAACGAATGAGTAATAATTAAAGACTCATTGTAAGAAGAAGGGGGGAGGGGTTAAAATTGTTGTAAAAAGGTAATTAAGAAATAAATATTAAATTTGTCATCTCACCTCCCCCCCCCCTCCCCAATACACCCACCATTTAAATTTCGATGTTTTCGCATTCGTTAGTGCTTAACATGCATTTTATAAAAATAAATTTTAAAAAGTGCCCTTTTTTCAGTTTGCGGAAAAAAGGGCACTTTCCTAATAATTACTACTAAATAATAAGTCATATTAATTCAAATTTTCATTAAAATTAACGACAGATTCATATAAGGACAATTATTATTTTCAGCTCTCGTACACACCTATTGCAAATCTTCCTTACGAGATATATATATTATATGTCACTTAGAGAACATTATTTTCTGCTCACTTACCTCCCCCCCCCTTTCTCTCCAGTGAAAAATTTCTTAAACATTCAGTAACACTTAATAAAAATTATAAATTTTCAGGAACAGGGAACAGGGTGATTTAAATATCGTGAATTTCTTTTCTTTCGCCCCCCCCCCAACAGTAACTTTACAAGTAACCCTAATTGAAAACCTTTATAAACTATAGGTTTTATTTGCTTATTGTTTCAATAACATTGGTTGTATAAAAACCATAATGTTCCTTTTCTTTGGAGAACTGGTCCCCCCCCCCCTCCCCTTCAATGTTGCATGCCATACTCAATGAAATTTTTCTTAGCAATGAGTAAATGACACAAATTTAGTACAATCTTATACCGTGTGTTACAAAAACATTCTTTTTCTTTTTCTCTGCTCTCTAACCCCCCCCCCCCCATTATTAGTAACACTCATTAAAAATATTCATAAATAATCAGTGATGCACAAATTTTCTTTAAAATCAGACATGGACTCACATAAAAAGTATTATTATTTTCTGCTCACGTAGCCCCCCCCCCCCTTTTTACTTATTAGATATATTATAACACTTAGTGAAAATTTTCTTGAGAAGACATTCATAGAAATGTTTATTGCAATCAATAACAGATAACAATAAAAAAAAAAAAAATATATTTTTCTTGAATCCCCCCCCTCAAAAAAAAAAAAAAAAAAAAAAAAAAAAACTGCTCTGTTATACTTAGCCTTCGCTGAAAAAATTAATAATCTATATTTCTATCACAGTTTCATTAATATTAATTACATGGTTACATAAAAACCATTATTTTCTTTTTCATTTCCCATCTAGCTCCACCCCCCCACCCCCACCCCTAGTTATATTAAGCAATTACTGAATTTTCACTCAAAAGTTATCCCTAAATATTTTTAATTCAATATGAGAGTCATCTGTAGACTCTGATTTGGATTTTCGTGTTTATTGCATCTTACGATTCGCAAATCGCAAAAGTGCCCTTTTTTCCGGGTGCCCTTTTTTCCGGTGCCCTTTTTTCCGGGTGCCCTTTTTTCCGGTGCCCTTTTTTCCGGGTGCCCTTTTTTCCGGTGCCCTTTTTTCCGGTGCCCTTTTTTCCGTGCCCTTTTTTCCGGTGCCCTTTTTTCCGGGATCCGCTTGTAAAAGATATGTTTTCAAAATTATTTAAGGGGTTCTAAGGGGGAGAGAAAAGAAGAATGATGTTATGATATGAAAAACATTATTTCGTTTTTCTCTGCACCTTTATCGCTAAATATTTTCGAAGCATACGTGTATTTTGCAAGTAGCAATTGTAAAAAATGCGAAAAAAAGGCACTTTTCTTAATTTCTACTTGTAAAACACATGTCATGCTAAACATCAACAACAGCGTTAGTTTTTTATTTCTACATGGGCGAAGGAAGGAGGCAAAATGGACATATTAAAGAAGAATTTCTTTTTTGAATCACTTTCATACAGATTTACATTGAATTTTTGGGTACAAACTTAGGAAAAGAAAGAGACTGATACTTTTTATAAAACATTACAGTAAGAATTACGTAAGCAATATTTCTGCAAAGTTTCATTAGATCGACAACAGGGTAGTAAAAATATATATTATTTCTATGTGTCCCCTAGCCCTCACCAGATAGTGTAACCCTCTCTGCAATTTTTGATAAACAATAAGAGATATTTATATACAATTTAATATAAATATAAAGCATAGTGATATTAAAACAATCATTTTCCCTCATCATCTTCCCCCTTCTAGGTATATGTAATACTCTTTGAAATTTTTCATTAAAAGTAGGTGATAGTTGCTGAAATTTTAGTTAAAATTGGCAACATTGAGATATTTTTGCAATCATTCCCCCTTCCCCCCCCCCTAGCCCTTCAAGATATATATGACAATCAATGTAAATTTTCCTAAACATTCAACGATATTTATAAAAAAAAATTATTAAAACGCAAAATAAAGGGATATTAACCCATTTTCGGCCAAGCACAGAAATTTTGTAAAATGTGGTATTATTTTCATTGAAATATGTTTAAATCACATTCATTAAGACACAAAAAATATTTCATGCATGAAAAAAATTATTTTATTTAAGAAATAAAATGGTGCATATTAAATGAAATAAATTTAAATAAAAAATAAATTTAAACAAAATTTTAAGTTTTTTCCATGGCATTTGTTTTATTTTTATTTTATTTACAGAACTTACAAATTTAATTCATTATAAAAACATACATGATTAATCTTAAATCGAATAATTATAGATTTTCAAAATGCTGAATTTGTCAATAATCGTTTAAAGTTAGAAAACTAGCGTATATTGAAAATTTCTCAACAGAAAGTATTTAATCCAATTCAATTACTAATATTTTGTAGATGTTTTCAGAACCTTTAAAAATAACAATAAAATAAAATTTATACGTGACAGTGATAACAGAAAAATATTTATTGAAGTGGTGCGTTTACGCATCTATGGCAGAAATTGGATTAAACATTCATTTTCTCTCCTTCAGTACTCCTGTCCCCCTCCTCAACAAATATTTAACCCCATTATAAATTTTCATGAACCGTAAGTGATATTTGCTGAAAATGACCATGAAAAATTGGTTATAAGTGTTGTTTAAAAGGATTCTTTCCTTTTTTATCCCCCCCCCCCCACACACATTTTTCCCCTTTTTCTAGAATATATAACTTTCACTATTATTTTAGTAAAAAGTATGTGATAAGCCTTGCAAAATTTCGTATAAATAGGTAGCATGATGATATAAAAAACACATTTTTTAACTTCCCCATTACCAACTACCCCACTCCCAAAATATATGTAACACTCACTGTTTTTTTTTTTTTTTTTAAATCGATATTAAGGTAGTTTAAAGAAGAATATATTTTATTTCCATCTGAACCCCCCTTACCTCCCACAAATGTATAATACATTCACTGTGATCTTCATTAAAAGTAAGTGATAGTTATAGAATCTCCTTATATTATTAAGATTTGTGCGCATCTGTTTATGTGTGTCTCTGTGAAAAACGCGTTGTAATGGGTTTGTCTCCGGCTCTAATGATCGCAGCGTCATGATACCGGTGCCATTAGACGCAGAAATTCTTCATCTCGACGTATTCACTAATTGTTAATTGATGCGACCCCCTGATGCGAGTTTTTATCGGATCAGAAATGATTTTTTTTTTCTTTTCTTAAGACTAAAAGTTACTGTTAGTGATTCATTAATTATAGTAATTCATTTAAAAATACTGACCCGCTAGCGGGCGAAGCTCGCTAGTATATCATTAAAATCTGTAAAATAGTGATATAAAAAAATAATTTTTATTTTACTCTGCCTCCCACTCCCCCAAAAGTACGTCTGACACTTGCTGTAATTTTTTCACAAATTGTATGTGATTATACAAAGTTTCATAAAAATCGGTAAGAAGGTGATATAAAAACAATTATTTTCTTTCGATCTTGTTCTAGCTCCCCACCCCTTTCCCCAGGTATATACTAAATTAAATGTTGTACCAAATCAATTTAAATCCCTAAAAATGTAATTTGAAAGTCCTTCTGTAAATGCATTATTTGATATTTATTGTTTTACAATATGCGGATTGTAAAAGTGCCCTTTTTCCGGTGCCCTTTTTTCCAGTGCCCTTTCTTTCGGTGTCCTTTTTCCGGGATACAGGGAAAAGAGCGTCTGTGTTAACTTGTAACAAAAGAATATAAAATGGTAAATTGTTGCATTTTCGGCTAAAAAATACTTTATTCTTGATAAATCAAATGGCTTTAACAGTTATTGGTACGATATGAGAAAAATGAAAAACAGAGCTGAGGTCTTTTAAAAGCAGATATGGATCAGACATTTTAAAGGCAAATATACGATGATCTGGAGAGAGTAGTTTTACGTAAAAGGTAGGATTAATTTAGTACGTTTTGCAGATTACTATAAACACCAAGAGAATACCCACAAATTTGGAATTTGGAATTCTAATGACTTTTGTTAGATTTTAGAGAGAGAAGGGGTAATATTGTTTCAACATGACCGAAACTTTTGTTCTACATCTAAACCAGTAAAAAATGGTTTCAAGAAATAAGTTTCCGCATTTTTACCTTTACCTTGACCTAAAAAGATGACGAACTTATATATATATATATATATATATATATATATATATATAAAGATATATATATATATAAGAAGAAAAAGAACAGAAGTCCCCTTATAACTGTGAACTGAAAATAATAATAAAAATAATACTATAAATAATAAAGGAAAAATAAATAAAGACCTTATTTTCGATTTTTTTCAGATCAAAAAATAAAATAAAAATTAAATTAAATAAATAAATAAAAATAAAATAAATAAATAAAATTATAAAATTATAAAATTAAATAAATAAATAAAACTTTATGAATGTCTTCTAATAATGTAATTGAAATTAATACAAAATGTAATAAAGAAGCACCACAAAACTGGCGTTGTAAAAATTATTACTTACAAACTTTGAATAAACACCATAAAATGCAATAAACTCGCAACAATTGTTTCGGGTCGAAAAAACACACGACCCTTCATCAGGCGAATAAAGTAAGCACGAGTGCTGCAGGCAAAGCTATTGCATTTTATGGTGTTTATTCAAAGTTTGTAAGTAATAATACAAAATGCATTTAACTCAATAATAGTTATTATCAGTATCCAGTTAAAGTAGAAAAACTGATGGTCTGAAAATTATGAGAACCAATGGAGTAATGCGTTACTTCAAGTATGCAAAAATATGCTTCAGGTTTAGTGCAGTGTTGTGCCCGAATGCGTTCTTTTGAACGCGTTCATGAGTTTAGCTCAAAATTTTTGAGTTTTGAGTTGAACTTCACTCGTTTTTTAAATTATAAACTTGAGTTGAGCAAAGTTCGTTTTTTCTTTTTTTTTTTTTTTTTTTTTTCGCGAATTTGAGCGAAAAAAATATTTCAAGCTCAAACTCATAATAACTCAATTTTTTGTGAAATTTTTTTTTTCGATCTTAGTAATTACATAACGTGGCCGGAATAGGAGACGTTTGCCCTTCCTCCCCCTCCAAGCATTTTAAACATTAAATTTATAAAAAAATTCTATTGAATATAGATATTTTTGTTTCCAGTTCTGATTTCCTTATCATTTACGATTCTTTTTTTTTTTTTTTTTCGTTAAATAAATAGTATGTATGCTTCCTACAAAATAAGGAATTGGTATTTTAATTTGCTAATTCCAATTTGTGCAACCTGTTTAAAGTATTTACGTAACATAACGTGTTTAATGTTTACATTGCACAGTAAAATAAATAAATTTTCGTTAGAAAGCCCATGCTTAAATCTTGTAGCCTTTCAAAATATAAAACTTTCCGAAAAAGTTTCCCTGAGATCCTGCTCTCAAATCTGTTAGACGCGAAGTGCAGGGTTCGATTCCAAATTGTGCCTATCCTCTTAGCCATTCGGAACTTTTCTCCTAAACTTGCTTAAATACAGGCTAAGCTCCTTTGAAAGGCTTCCCTGGAAGCTATTGCACTCCACCGAGGCCTTCTTTGTCAATCGTCCTCCAACTTAAGGCACACAATGGAGCACGCACACACTTAAAAATATAACTTAAATATGTATTTTGTTTTACGAGTCTGTCCCCTTAGTAACGGATTTAAACGAAAGCGCACTTTCAATATAATTTTATTTAACGTTAAATGCTGACTTATATATATGTAACGAAAATTCAGAGTTTAAATAATGGCATGGCTATTATTCGTAACTAATTAGAGCTTTAAATATATATATATATTTACATAGTATTTATCTACATCTATACTTATTTAAATGGAAAACTTTTGTCTTAAATGAACAAACAATAAATTTGTAGTGATTGTGGTGTGTGTGTGCCCCAACCAAAATTAGTTGTTGGCTCTCTTCTGTTTTTCCTTTTTATTACTAATCATGAAAAATTAGTCTTGTATTATCCTTTGGTTTTTATTTTATTTTCTTCTTTATTTATTTATTTATTTTTTAATGTAATTTTTATGATGTTTCTTTCTTTCTTTCTTTCTTTTTTTTTTTTTAAGTTGTAAACTTCTTGTAGTATTGCATCTTTAAATGTACCTAAAAGTTAATTTCAAGTACACTGAAGAATGTAAATAAGATGAAGATAACTTTAAAAATTATGGTTAAAATTATCCCCCGCAAAACGGCGGATAAATTTAACATATATTACTGATTCATAGCAGTTGGAAATAATTGATTAGATATTACTGTTAGTAACAAAAATAAAAAACGAATTGTCTTCTACCCGAAATTTCATTCAAGATTTATTTTCATATATTTTCTTTTTATGAACACAGAATGATAGATATCAGAACTGTGTAAATTTGTTTTTTTGCTCTCGTGTTCGTGTAACTTTTAATGATTCTACTTCTAGATATGAGATTTTCCAAGAAAATTACTCTGTATGTTTCCTGGACATTAGACAAGCTCTTTTGCCCAGCTATATTTCCCGGGGGCCACACAACACAACACAATATCAGTTCTATTTGTTCTCTCGCGCGGCCCTGATATTCTCCATTTTTCTTTCAAAAAAGGCGGGAATTCGGTCATTCTCTATGGTCCTACCTGCAGCATGGGAGGTAGTGAGTGACTTGTTATGTTGTTATTCTAAACCTTGACTCCAGCAGTGACAGTAACAAAGACGTACAATCATTTAGTTTAGTATTAATTGTTTTTAAAACTGAAAGCTACGAGAGAGAGAAATGTTAAAGCAGAAACAGTTTTATTTTACTTTTTAGAAGAGCATTTAAAATTTTAAGTTTACAATTTATAAGTGCAGTTAATGATAATATGACAAATTAATAAAATTTAAAATTAATTGAACATTACAATATTTTTACAGATTATTACAATTTATTTTAATGAATAATTATTATATATGAATTCATATATTTTTTAATTACAGTATTTATCTAAATGTAATTAACTATACGATATAAATGAACATGAAAGGTAATTTTTATACAAAATCTTACCTAACCCTGCACTTTTCAATGTGCAATCTTTTAATTACAATTTATACTTCTTTTAAAGTGCAATAATTACCTCACCATTTCAAAAATATTGCTTTCATTTGAATTTTTCAAGTGACCATATATACTATTCAAGTCTAAATATTTTTAATTTTGAGACGCAACTTTTAATTTCTAATATTTTAAAAGCAGATTTGCTACATTTGAGAGACAAAAATAATATGTTAAAGTTTTTTGCTGACAGATTAATTAAAATTTTATCCCTGTACTTCTAAACGATGTGATATTGAAGACAAAGTTTCAATTAAATGGTGTTGTTAAAGATGTATGTAAAGGTAAAATTTTAGAAAAATTTCTTTTCCACTTTTTCCTATATTACAAGAAAAAACGAATTGAATTAGAAAAAAGTTTCAGCAACCATATTTTTATTAAATTTAGACATATTTGGAACATGCAAAACACAATTTTACTTTTTCTAAGAAAGCTTCGTCTTTCTGTGTATGGTATAAATAAAATGGTCTCTTTAATTAGAAATAATTTGCTAATTTCACGGAAGTTCTTGTAGAGCTGAAACATAAATATTAAATGATATTGATTAGATTTTGATGTATATCACTTGATAGACAACGCTTATGTGCCATGTTTTTTGTTTTTTTTTACCTATTATTTTTGCGGTTTTCTTTTGGTACTTAAAAAATAAAAGCACACGAAATTTGATATACACAGAATGTTATAATAAAGAAATGAATATTAATATTTTTGAAGTAGATCTTCTCATAGGTGAGCTGCCGAAGCGTTTTACTAATGGATTTCTTTGACTACTTTATATTAAATTTTAAGAGATGGAATTGTAAAAACTTCAGATGAGATTTAATGGTGTTGCTATTATATATATATATATATATATATATATATATATATATGACAAAAGAAGTAATGCAGTTTTGTAAATAAAATATGAATTTATAACATCGATTTGTTGACTTAACGTTGCACCAGCAGCGCCGACTTTGAAAAATTTCTGGGGGGGCTCGAACCAAGGCCGTAGCCAGGATTATTTTTTGAGGGTGGGGGGCATCACATTTCTAATACAAGGTCATCAACTATGGTGTAATAATGTACACACGCTTACCCAAGGAAAAGAACATATGCACACACAAACAACGGCCTGATTAATACAGGGGCACGTGCCAGGGGCTCCGAGTAGCAAAGGGCCCCAAAACTGGACCTGAAAATGCCATCATAATCTTTGCCATTTAGTTTATGTAAATGGAATTTATATGGCAGTAACTTTTGTAAAAATAGTTATATTACTTTGCATCGATGTTTCTGAAAACTTTTGCTCCTCATGCACAAACTATAAGTGTAGCACAGTAAAGGGAATCATCTTCCTCTGAACTCACCCCGCGCCCCATACAGAGACTTTCAGCCTCTCTTGTTTTTCTTTCTTTTTTTCTTAGTCGATTTATGCCCATTTTCAATTGCAACAACCTTACTTTACAGCTATGATTTTGGTAAAAAACTAAATAAGAAATAGAGGAAAGAATTTCTTGTTTAATAGAGAATCAGTATTCAAAATTTCTGGGGGGGCTGATCCCTTACAGAAAATGGGGGGCTCGAGCCCTCAAGCCCCCACATAGTCGGCGCCACTGCGTTGCACTGTATCTGAGCATTTGGATATGCATAGCTAGCTACTCAAGGTCAACGAAAAGGGTTGCATATTTTGAATCGCCCCAGTCGCTTCGCTTCAAACATATGCTATGCCACTGGCTCTTGATAACGGAATTTGTCTCCTGGTCAATTCTTTTCAATCAGTTTTTGAAGAGTAAAAACTAGAAAACAAATAAGAAGTTTGACATTGTAAAACTATTCTCAAAATTGAGGTGTCCTCTATTCGGAGGTGTCCACTATATAAAGTTTTGCTGTAATTTTCTTAATTTATCAAATTAAATTAACAAAAATCTTTCTGTTAATTAAGAAACATTTAACAAAAATATAAGTTATTTAAGAAAGTGTTCGTAGAGAGGGGGAAAATCTTTAGAAAAAATATATAAAAATTGACATAAAAATGATTCTTTAAAGAATTTCGTTGTTTTTGAAAAGGAATTTTAATCGAGCAGATTTTTTTTTTTTTTTTTTTTTTTTTTCTTTTTTCAAATATGAATTTAAGCTCAAACTTAAACTAACTCCTTCTTTAGACATTGAACTTCACTTTAAATTAGTTCTTTTTTTTTTTTTTTTTCCGTGAGTTTACACAACACTGCACTGGTTATCTCACGTATCAAGCTTTGTACAGTTTTATGCCCTAGAAATTGAGATATAGCCTTCCATTTTTCTGGAAAGTTTGCTGTATAATAGGTTACTTTTTGGTTGATATGAATCCAAACTAAATCCGCATAATGTCTCATAATAGCCGTCTCATATATCAGCATCTGTTTAATTATACGTAATGTAACCTTAGATATAACCGTCCCTTAAATTACAGAAATCACTCGATAGCAGCGACATCAGTTACACGGATGAGACCGAAAGTTTATAAGCATTAATTTAAGTTGAAGTTCATTTACATATAAATTTATATGCAATTCTCTGCAGTAGTTCCTGATATATAGCCATCTCAAAAAATGCATAAATTGCTATAAAACAGCGAAACCTATTAAACTATTGGAACAAAATATTGATAAAAACTAATGTCAAGATGCAATTACATATTATATGCAATTCTGAGCAGCAGTTAACGAAAAATGGCTTTTCCTCAAATTGTAAAAATCGCTCTAAAGCAGTGCCACCTATTGAGCGATGGACACCAAAAGTCGCTAGGCACTAATTTAGATCGAAGTGCATATACTAATAAATTTATATTCAATTTTGTTCAGTTAGTTCTTGAGATACAGTTACCACGATTTTTTTTTATCTCAGGAGGTCATTTTACATAAGAATATGCTGAAATGGTGTCAGAGGCAATTTTCATGCCGAGCAGTGTAATTTCTGATTTTTTCAAAGTAGCGTGTTTATAGTTAATGGTGTTTATCCCTGCATCAAAACTGATATTTAAAAGCTGTACTTACATCTTTTCTATAAAAATACTTGTTTTCATGCATGTTTAAGTGAAATTTAGCCCTATTTTCCCATGTTAAGAAAATCGTAAATTTCGAATAAATTCAGAATTTTTTTAATTAGGATGTTGCAAAGGAATAGGGTTCTGACCATTGTCATAAATAATATTTTAAAACTGGTCTGACCTTTCTGCGATCATTTGTTCCTGAGATATCGTGTACACAGTCTAACATACTAACACACTATACCGAACTAACAAACTAACAGACATCCTACAGACGGACACCATACACATTTTGATATTTTCAAATTCCTCATATCTGAAAATGTGTTTAAAAAAAAAGGGGGGGGGGGTCAAAAAATTTCACGATTAACCAAGTTTCACATACTATGGGGAACTTAAAAATAATGAAAGCAATATTTTATTATACATAAAGGGGGAATCGATTAAAGTTTGAAATGAATTAATTCTGGTTCTTTAAACAAGTAGTCGGCTGATTGATTGCATTTTTAATTAGTTTTGACATTTTATATGATTTTATTTGAAGAATAAATGAATTTCTCTATATGTTTTATTATTATTGCTACTTAGTTCAATTTAAAGACATATATATATAAATACTATATTGAATGAATATTCAGCTTGTAGGTAGTTCCCGTTATGATATTATTATGAAACTTGTGAAAATTTTTGCGTGTAGAAAGTAGATAAGCAGGTTCTAGTCGAGAATTGCACTTTATTTAATGAATATTAAGTTCGTAGACAGAGCCCGTAAATATATTGCATGAACTTGTCGACGTTTTTGCATGTAGAAATGTAATTTTTAAAGACAAAATGAGGCTCTAGTCAACGAATTCACTTTAATGAATACTCAGTCCATAGATAGAGTCCGTGATGATATTGTTGAAAAAGCTGTCGATATTTTTGCATGTAGAATGTAATACTTAAAGATATTAAGCCGGTTCTAGTCCATAAATGCACTTTATTTAACAAATATTCAGTAAACACTTGAATAAAGTTCTTTTTTATGACACAAACTCAATTATCATTGATTATTCTCAAGATAGTGCAATGAAATAGTTTTTTTTTTTTTTTTTTACTACAGACTTAAAGTAAATATTGTTAAATAAATACTCTACAGCGTCGACATTTTCTAATCCAACCAAAAACTTCGAAGTCTAAATAGAATTTGAATTCATGGAGATTATTTTCAGTGGTTTATTTAATGAAAATTTGAAACTGCTTGCTCTTAGGAATGCTTCCTATAATATCAAATATAAATGATTTATTTATTTATTTTAATGCGGAGCTTCGATCCTACACATATTGTAAACTAAAGAATAAAAGTATAAGTAAAAAACTATAACGTTCTGAATATTGAAATTTTGCTTCACTCGATCTCTCAGAATTTTATAAAATATTTATATGTTCTGATATCAATACACTTTTAATGAAATCATCCCTTGCTTTACCCCCCCCCCCCCATTCCACACACACACATAATAAACATATATCTGCAAAAACATGGCTACCAGTATAGTGCATTGCATCTTCCTTAAAGTTTTATTAAAGATACTACAAATAGCATAAAAATACCAAACACAGATTTTTTTTTTTTTTTTTATTCCGTACTCTCCCCCCCCCCTCCCCAACCCTCCGAATTAAAGAAAAATCCCACAGGAAAAAAAAAAAAAAAAAAAAACGCACGGAAATAATCGTACAGGAAAAAAATCGCATTATATATATTGCGTACACTGCACACACGCCTCTTCCCCTAGGAACAAAATGTATCTCAAGATTTATATGGGCCTTAGGTAATGAATTTTAATTCTGTTTTACCTTACAAACGAAAAACAGAGAGGTATAGGGTAGGTGACTAATCCTTATTTCTCGTGAAACGGAAAGGGTGATATGTTTGATAATTTTACAATTTCTTAAGGATGAAGTTTAACAGAATGGCAAATGTTAGAAATACCAATGGGAGATATGCAACCCTTTGGGCTATAAGAAACACAAGACTCAATTGCAGATTATGAATCTTAGAACGTTATGAGGTAAAAAAATACGCACTCTACAAAATGCTTCTAACATAGAATATCGGCTCGGTAAAAATGGCCAAAAAATTTAGAGAATTAATAACTTTTCATAACAGGCAGTATTCGAGAGATGTGCGGCAAACAAAACAAAAAAAAAAAAAAAAAAAAAAAGAAAGAAAGAAAGATAGGGGGAGAGAGAGAGAGAGACAGAGAGATTAGGGGGGGGGGTGTAACGATAAAAATAACATTGTTAAAAAGTGCGATGTTAAAATTGTAGCATACTATCATAAAGTAAAAGCCTCAACGTTAATTATGACATTACAGTCACAATTTTAAACAATATCAAAAGTAAACCATAAAAAAAAAAAAAAAAAAAAAAAAAAAAAAGCGAAAATTAATGACAAACTTTGTAACCTGGCTTTCTTGTATAATATTTCTCATACCCTACATTTTAATTCAAAGAAAGAATGCATTCGTCCCATTTTGAAACCCATATATAATGTTTAGAAATTATATAAAGACATGATAGTTTATTAATATTTATCCTAATTCAAATGTGCATATCAAAATCCGATATCCACTTCCAGGAAATTCCAACCATAATCCGTAATATATCCGAATTCAATAGTGTGGCTTGTAAACAGTTGGTGGATACTATTCATACCATGTTCTGTAAAAAGACATGCTTTAGTGCATAAAAATATTATCATTTTGTTTCTGTTTTTAGTATTATTTAAAGATGTCCAAACGTAATAGTTCGGTCCTTAGCCATATGTGTGTGATAAGTACAAAACTTTGAATAAACACCACTATAAAATGTAAGAACACGCAACAGATATTTAGGGCTGAAAGAAAACATGATCTTTCGTCAGGCGGACAAAGTAGGCACGAGTGCTGCAAATAAAACGTTGCCGCTTTGTTTTCAGAATTAAATATTTAGATTTAGAGTCCTAGAGTTAGGAAATTTTGCATACATGTGCAT
This sequence comes from Salticus scenicus, assembly GCA_963930645.1. NCBI lineage: Eukaryota > Metazoa > Arthropoda > Arachnida > Araneae > Salticidae > Salticus > Salticus scenicus. The sequence continues at coordinate 23,016 of CAWVNO010001499.1, forward strand.
TAAAATATATCAATATTAAATATATTAAAATTTATCGAAAACTATTAAAACTCAAACTACTAAAACTCGAAATTTTAATTTGAAAAAAATAATTAAATGCTCCATGTGAATGAGTTTTTAATTTTTTCACTTGATTTCACATTGCTTTAGTTTATCAATGTATTCTAATGATTTTTGCGCATTAATAGGTTTGATTGATAAGTTAATTGTTTAAATATATTTGTAAGTCCAAATTCTGAAATTTCTAGTTATTAAAACCTAGTTATTATTATTTATTATTATTATTATTCCTGTCACAGTTTATTCATAATTGTTAGAAATTATCTCCTATATTAATCTCTCCCAAACAACGTATTTTCAAAATTTTTTGTTTTTGTAAGGCTTCACTTCCATATGTGATCATTTAATGAATAATTCAAGTCTTCCTGGTATTTGATCATTATAATGCTAAAATCATTGATGGAAATAGAAATATAATGATGAATAAAAATAATTTTTATTTTTAGTTAAATAGGATAGACAGTTAAATGCAGATCATATATCATCGTTCAAAATTGAATTTTATATTGTCAGCTTTCATTTTCTGCAAATTAGAGTACATCTTAATGGAAAATTATAAAATTTTATTGCTATTATTATTTATTGCACGGATATTTTTTTTTAGTAGCAATGGCAATAGAGGCTCTAGCATAATGCGTAAAGGCCCGACACTCAGGTCGACCATGCTATTTTTGTCAGAGTCAAAAGCTTACAAATACGTACAAAAAAAAAAGAAAGCATAGGCGCCGCCTTTTGATTTTCACTACGGGGACGAAATTTATTACATACAACCGACTGAATTCTAAGGGGGGGGGAGGAGAATAAAAAATACATAAAAAAAATTATTAAATATAATATCACATTACTAGAAATCAATTAATTAATAAGGATAGTGAAATTGTTAATTATATAGTCATTAATTAATTTTTTTCTTTTACAACTGCTTTAATAGTTTGAAAGAAAATCACTAATTTAAAAAAATCAGGTGAATATAATTAAACTTTAGCAGCATCTTTTCAACGTTTTTTTTTTTTTTTTTTTTTTTTTTTTTTTTAATCTTTCTTTGTTATTAATAAGCACAGTAATTTTTACAGAAAAAACAGGAATTCCTCAAGAATATTTTTTTTTCAAGAATTTTAAATTTTTTTCTACAGTTTTCTACATTTTGTTCCTAAATTTTTGTTGTAACCATAAGAATGTGCGTTATAAATTCAAGGACACTGAGAAAAAAATATACCGCCTTTTTCTAGAATGGATAAGTGGCCATTTTCTAAAGCCCTAAACTGGAAATATAGATTTCTGAACTATGCGCATAAGGCACACCAATAAACTGAATAGACGAAATGATCGAGAATTTGTAGTTTACACATTTCTAAATGATGAAATAATATTCTGAATCTTTTGTATTGCGAGAAATTCTCGCTTGATTTTTCAGAATTGGGTCATAAACCAAGATTATAGTTGTTGAAACCCGCCTCTTGTAGTCTCATTTATTTGCAGAGATTTTTAAATAACTTTGCGCTCGGTAATATAGGCAAACGCTCTAGAATACTGATAGAGGTTTCTAGAACTCGCTTTCCAAGGGGACTAAAATTTGTAAGGATGATACGGAACTATTTTTTCTACAACCACAATTTAGATTCTAGATGTAAGTTACAGAATTTTTTCTCAGTGGATGAAAACGGACTTAAATTTACTAAACCTATAACGATCAAATAAATTTTAAATTAAAATTTTTTTCTCATTTATACTGGAAATGTCAAAGCACTTTGTTAGTGAGAAAAATGTTAAATCGATATCTTCACTCATTTTTGTTTTTCTTCTGAAAGATCCCAGGGACAAATGCATACTAGAGCAGTAAAATGCACTGATATGTTGTTCAAAAATAAAATGAATAAAATCTTTGCGATCACCATAAAGTTTCAAGAAGTCGTAACAATCATTTCGAATCGAAATAATTGTACAAGACCATTTATCAAACGAAAAGGTATAAAAGCAAGGCAGAGTGCAAGCAGAAACGCATTACAAAGACAGACAGAGAGAGAGAGAGAGAGAGAGAAAACATACCGACAATATACTTGTATTTACTGATAAATAGATAAATGGACGAATTTCATAAATAAAAATATTAAAAATGTGAAAACCAGCAATAGTTATTTCGGGTCGAAATAATTTAGTATGATCTTTCACCAGCAGATGAAAAGTTAGACATTAGCAAAGCTTCTGCTTTCTTTGATGTTTTAAGAACGTTGAATAAGAATCAAGCCTAATTATTTCGATTCGAAACAATCATTGTTTGGTTTTGGAATTCATGATATTTGCGTACAAATTTTTCTTCATTGTTTTAATGTAATGTTATTTCTAAAATTTACTCTTTGAAGTCTGTTTTAAAATTATAAATCTTATCATTCAGAAAGTTTTCATTTAAACACATCTATATTCATTTATTATTTGGGGCACACATCAATTGCGCTTATATTAATCCCCCTATTGTTAAAAATGCATCAATTGCGCTTGCGAGAAAAATTACTGATAACGTTCATTATCATACACCCCCCCCCCCCGGTATATTGTAAGATAACGAATGATAATTTCTAAAAAGGAAAAAATTCTTCACTTATTCTCGTGGTATCTCCTGGGTAACGCCAATAGGCTCCAATAAATTCAAACAAGAGTAATTAAAAAGAATATTTATATTATATTATTTGTTTAAATAAATATTTATATTACACGAATAAAACTTGTCTAATAAATAAAAGCAAATAAATACTCAGATAAAAGCAAGTCTTGCTTTTGCCTCCAAGGCAGTAGCACGTGTTTTTTAAACCTAATGAAGAAAGGCGACGTCCTTTCGAAACCGGTTGTACCGGTAAATTATTTGATTAATATATTAAAATTAGAGAAGAAAATGTTTATTTATCAATATTGTGAATTGTGATGTGTATTTAATAAGAATATTCAACCTGTATAAATGCCAAAGTTGTAACATTTCTTTTACAATTTTTTTCTTAGATTAGCATAGTCTGTACTTAAGCTACGGATTTTATTGAAAAATAAAAAACTGTGTTACATAAATTATCTAGTAAATATTTTCTAAAGCTGTTTGCATTATGGTTAATTTAGAATGTTGCTTATCAAAAATGAAATACTCATATATTTTATTCTAGAATTTAGAAATATATATACTTATTAATACATTTTCTTTTTTGATTCAACTAGATTTACATCTGTGTTTACATTTTCGCGGCGGATTGGCAATTATTGATAATAAATTCAGTTAAAATGTGTGAATAACTTTAGTATAAATGCCGTAAATAAAAATTAGCACATTTGTATTATTATTATTTATTTCATTTTCAGTGTATGTACAATTCAATATCTTCGAAATTGAACTCAGTTTTATTTAGATAAATTAAAATAGATATTTTTTTGGTTTGTTACCAATATTTTATTTCATTTGTAACTTGGTTAACTGCAGTGCGGATTTTTTTTTTTTTTTTTTTTTTTTTTTTTTTTTTATCGCTTAGAGTATTTATTAATGTTATAGATTGGTAACCTAAGACGTCTTGTAGAAATGTGTCGTATGCACTTGTCCGTTAAAATTATATTAATTATGAGATCTGGTCCTCTAAAACAACGGTTTTTTACCTATTAAATATAATTTTTAACAACTTGTTCCTTTTCGACGGCCCCACCAGTGGTCAATCGGTTCTGTGCTCACACACAAGAAGTGCGGGGTTCGATTGGAGGTCTCGCTCTTAGACCTGTTCGGAGTTTTCCGTGTTTTTCCGAATCTTGTGTATATGCGGGCTAACACCCCTTTGAAAGACCTTCCATGGAGGCTATTCTATCTATAGGCCTATAGTCCATAGTGTAGTCAATTGACCTTAATCCTTACTGCTAACGGTCAACGTCGTGCAAGATTGAATTTACTGTTGTGACAGTAATAAACAAAGATTTAAAAGAAATAGACAGACTAATACAAATATAAATACATTTAAATTAAATAGAAATATAAAAATAAGTCTGTATTTTTAACATCATTTTTAGCTTGTTTCCTTTTAAATATTAGTACTTTTCTCCTCAGTAAACGATTAAAAAAATCATTGAACATGAATTCTTTTGTGCTATGGATAACAAATGCCATCCTATCTTTTCTCTATAGAGACAGGGACTGACCTTGAAAAGGGGTTCACTTAATCGCGTTTGTTTAGCTTTACTGGCACATATAGATGTTTCGGAAGTAAAAAATCAAGTTTACACAGGAAAACTGACCATCTTTGCGGTTGCAGAAACAGGCGCCCTTTTGTTAATTAATCCCCATCCAGTTTTCGTTTATTCCCCCATTCACTCCGGGGAAAAGGGTAGGCTAAAGCTAAAAAATACACCAGTTTTCTGAGAAAAATATATCAATATTAATTTGTAATTGATTATAATGACGTTATTTTTAATTCAAGTATACTTTAATTTCATTTTTTTCCGTGCTTCTAATAGAAATTTTTTATTAATAATTATGTTGTACTTTATTGTTATTATACTTTTTTTTCGCGCTATATGCGTCAACTATAAAACTCACATATAATGAAGAGATGTGCAGCTATGTGCAGCACTCTATGTGCAGCTCAAAAGAAAAAGAATTAGAAAAAGCACCCCACTGTTAAAAATATCAACAGAAAACTCTATGTAATCTAGTATCTTAAGTCTTACGTAAAACTACACAGAAAAATTAACGGAGACGCTAAAAAACGTATTAATATTAATATTAGCTATTAATATTAGCTATTAATATTAGCTATTAAAATGATTAATTAATATTAGCTATTAAAATGAATGTGTAAACATTTTAATAGCTAATATTAATTTAATTAATTATTGGTGAAAATATATTTCGGACTTGGAATGCTTTTTCTAAAGTAGAAACAGTCATTTTTAATTTTAATTAAAAAATTAAATATTAAAATTACGTAAAAATACAGACTAAAGATTGAGAATCTCGATTATTCACTTTAACTAAGAATTACTGTTATCATATTTTTATTTTAGGCTAAGTTTTTAAATTTAAGATTCAAATCTATTTAACTTTGAAAATAATATTCATTAAGCTTCAGTTGCCTTTGGCTTCAACTTTAAACCTAAAGTAGTGATTATTTACTAGATTTTAAATAATAACGACATAAAAACAAATGTAATTATTTCCTTAATAATAAAAAAAAAAATGTTTAAGTTTTCCAAATATACTTTTCCTTGTAACTTAAAGAAAGATAAGGTGATCGTATAGAATTACATAAAAACAAACCATAAAGATAAATTCGCGTTGTGTTCTTAAAATTTATCTTTCACTTATTAACTTTTCTATCGCAAAGCCCTAGTTCAGAAAAATGGGTAAAACACTACCCGCAGACAAGAGTAAATAAAGAAAATAAACTTGTTTCTCTAGTGTAATTAATTTTTCATTGTTATCTTTTATCTGACACAATTAAATAAAAAAAACAATACTTTCACAAAGAAGCACCAACACTAAAATTTGAGCTTTTAACATATACCAATTTTTAATTAGACTACAGTAGGATTACACTATATTTCTTAACGTTTAACTTTCAGCAGAATAAGGGAAAATATACCATCATGATACAGAAGCTAGTGTTGATCTGGACCATCCGTCCTTACATACCAACACAAAATTACTATCTTAAAAAAAATTAATACATTTTAAGTGAAGCAACAATATACAAGAAGCAGGAATAATTAAAGACATGAATATAATAATTGACTTACATAACATTTGGTATTTTAGCTGCAACAGTTCCGCCAAGCGTCGAGGAGAGTTTTTTTTTTTTCACAACCACTTTAAGGACAAAGCATCCATCGGGAAACGTCAATACTTCCACACTCCTGGGACATTCCTTCAGGAACAGCGAAATTATCCAGCTTTTCAGCCATACGCTCACTCGTCTCTTTTATTAAGGCTCCGACAACTTTTTCTTTCAGGGAAAATTACATTAACTTAATAGCACCAGCTTAATTTTTTTTTTCGAAAACACACCGCCGGCATGCATAGCTCATACGGTTCACTCCCTTCTCATAACACTCTTCGTTTCTTCTTCCTTCTTTTACAACTCGCTGCTCTACCTTCCTTACGACCCGTCTCATAAAAAAACTACCCAAAATTGTCCCGAACTTTCATCATTATCTTCAGCCCACCACTAGATATCAAGAGGAAAAACTAGCCTCCAGAGATCTCACATCAGCCTCTGCTTATCACGAGCAAGCGAACCAAACCTGCCTCCAATCTCTTCTCCCTAAAACAGCTATCTTCCGACCACACTCCGCCAAAACCAGCGAGTCTCAATCAGATCAAGTACTCACTACTTCCCAAACGAGAAGACTGATCTCCTCTTTTTTTTTTTTTTTTTTTCTTTTTCCCTTCTTTCTTCCAAAAACTAAAAATGTCCACTTTTTTATCCAAACCGGGAGGGGAAAGCAGTCGCCCCGCCTTCCTCTCCCCATGATACATCAGCAAACCCACTACGCCGAATGAATGCGTAGAAAAACCACGAGGTACAGCTTGTGACCCCTCCCCTGTGATTTTCATATGGAAATTCTTGTGCTCACGTCACAGAACGTAGTGAAAAGGGGGATCCCAGCTTATCAGCTGTTTTCTTCAGCCATCTGTTTCGAGGTCACGTTTCACGCTTCACTTCGATAAAAAGGAAAAGAGAGAAAGGATTTTTGCATACTAGCTTTCCCTATGCAGATGCAATATGCATTCCAGAACGATGGCATTTACAGCTGTTTCCCAAAGCAGCTTAACAAAATGAATGCTTTGCTCGTGAAACTGGAACAAAGAATCTCATATTTTCAACATACTTTCTAGAATATATTTTGTTTACCCAAATTCCCCCATGGAATTTGTAATCTTGATCCCATACACAAAAGATGCTCTCACCCTCGGATTATCTCTATACAAACTATTCTTCTTATTTTCCTAAGCATTTTTACATATTTCTTAACATGTATTTACATTTTTCTTTTTTTTTTTTTTTTTTTTATTTAATCACCCCCACCTGTTAAGCTATTTGTTTAATTGGAAAAGAAAATTTCTTGGAAAGGAGGAAAAATTGAATCCCAGCACGAAAGATTAATTATATCTGTTAAATTATTTCTTTAATTGCGAAAGATAATTTCTTGAAAAACGAAAAAGTTAATCACAGCACCAAAAGACTCAATATACGCTGTGATAACTACCCTCCCGTCACAGAGAAAAAAAAAAATAAATAAATCAGACACAGCCAGGAACACCACATATTGTACCAGCGTCCGAGTATGCAGCAAGAAAAGTTTTTAAATGAGAGCTTTAAACTACTAGATGTTTTTTTTTTTTTTTTTTTTTTTAAATAATGACATTTATTATCTATTTATTTATTTATTTATTTATTTATTTATTTATTTATTTTTTTTTTTTATAATAATAGAAACCACACTTGCAACAAACCATCCCTGCAACAGCCAACAACCTGCAACTAGGACTCCCATTACCGCAGATCAAACATCGACCCGAGACATGTAAACCTCTAATCACCAGTTCCTGCCGAGCCTGTGGAAAGCCGATCGCTCTTCCCACACACCCTACCATTACCAGGACAGTATGAACACACAAGCTACACTATTGCCGTATAAAGATTGCCAACTTAAAAAAAAGTTACTATTGAGATACTTAAAGACTCTACAGATCAATATTCACTGCATACACATCCGCCTGACATATAATTTACTGAAAACAGGAATACTCCTTTCACCTCAAAATATTAGATCAAAATAAAGGGGAGAACACTGGGTTGGCCTCTGTTGTTTTTGGAAAACCTCCACATAATGACCAAACTGTTACAGCTATTTACATGATACATCAAAAGCACAGCAAACCAAAAAAAAAAATGAAATATTCCTTCAAAAAAAATTTACATGATTGAGCCTTTTTTCTAGAAATACACAATTGCTTTTAATAATATACTTTCAGCACTTATTTTTCAACACACAGTTTTGAGAAAAAAAAAATATAACTAAGGAAATATTACACAGGTCAACCAACATTTACTATAATGTGATACACTATTGTTCATTGCTGGACGCGGAAGTCTGACATTCCGAGTTAAAGTTTATATTTATTACAATAAAAATGTTCATATATATCTTGTAGCAGTTCCAAAATAATTGTCCAAAATACGTAATGTAATATCAGTTCACAGTGTGTGTAATTATACATACAGTCTTATAACACAGTTTCTTGGAGTAAACACAGTCTTGAGCAGATGATATAGACAAGCACTAAATACACCACTTTACAAATTTTGACCAACCTTGCTTTCTGCTCATTATGCAAATAACACCATGCATGGTTACCCCAAAGTTGTGACCTGCCCCGAGATAATTTCTAACAGTGCAAACACTTTGACTGGCACACGGTACTACTAACGTCAAAAGAACGCCATGACATAAAATTGTGCGCCCAGAAATACATTACACAAAATATATCACACTCGATTATTAAGTAAGTGCACATGCTGCCGCAATTGTACAATTTTTTTTTTTTTTTTTTTTTTTTTTTGGTTTTTACATTTTTCTATTTTTACACTTAAATTTTTTTTTTTTTTTTTTTTTTTTTTTTTTGTAACATTGCTCGAGGACAGCCGAACCTTACTCATATACAGGGCAAAGGAGAAAATATATAAAAAAAAAACTTTTTTGACCGCCTGCTCAACAGCTTCAGGGCCCAATATTTTCTTACCCCCCATAACTGTTTTTTTTTTTTTTTTTTTTTTTTTTTTTTACCCTAATATTTCCCACTGAAAGCACCCTTTCGAAAATATTAAGATTACTAGTTATACTACAAAAAAAGAATGATATGCAAAAATATACTAACAAACATACAACTATTTACAAAAAAAAATTATATTTACAAATTTGTTCAAGCTTTACCATCGAGAACCTTTTACCACTCTGGCAGATGTAATAAACACCGAGCCTTAGCCAATAAAAAGTAATAGAATATAGAATACCTAAACACTAACTTTTAGTCACAAACAATTTCTGACCCACAATTTTGAACAAATAGCAATCTATCATACAATTTTAACCGAAACCAATCCACTACTGATAAGATAACGACATGCAACAAAAAAAAATTTGGAGAAACATTGAAATTAAACACAGTTTAAAACAGAGAAAATACTTTGAAGCTTGCTAAATAAAAAAAATTTTCCTAACCTACGAGTATTTTACTTCTCTGAAATTTACCCAAAATTGTACACAAGGTGGGCTATGATCTTATAACAGGTTATTTTATTTTATTTTATTTTATTTTTTAAATCCAAATAATTTTCCTGACTTTACAAATCTGAGTGATTGTTTACACAATTTATAAGTAGTAAGAGCAGATACAAAGGCAAACACAACTCTGAGAGACATCCTTATTTGCAAAACACAGTTTTTGGAACACTTCACAAAAACAATTATCACTCTTTTGCAAAATTTCCATAATTCCTCAAAACACAAGGTACCTAAATTCTCAATAAATCTACATTAACTCCTAAACAAACATCAATCACAAAACTCATTTCCCCTCAGAGTTTACCTCAACTAAAACCGCAGAATTGTGAAACGACCGAGCGAACAAGCGCCATCCTGACCCTAACTCTTTTATAAGTAAACTATAACAGAATTAAATGAATCTGCGATAACAGAATTACAGGTCAGTCACAACTCGTCCTAAACATGCTACAAATACTACTCAAATATGTAAACAAAACCATAACAGACTCCAGGTTACTACAGTTTTACAAGAATTTGCGAAAAATGTTCTAAATCATTTTTCCCCCCCAAAGAGATAGAATTAACACTGTAACACCTAAACCTACATAAAAAATTTGCCTACAGTATAACAGAATATTCGCCTGGAATCTAAAAAAAAACTTTTAGAACCGTTTGCAACCTAAAATCCTAATTTTAAACACATATAACCCCCGAAATCGCTACTTAAAAGAGCACAGAAGTACTCCCCCATGTTCAATTCTTTAATCAATTTCAACTTCAGAGTATTATTTACACAGTACAGCCAAAATTTCTGATGCAGAAACCCCCAACTAAAAGCTAACAATATAAAGTGCCTGAAATTTATATTTAAAACAGTATTTTCAAGCTCATAATTCAATTTTTTTTACCCTAGGTAGCTACAAAAACATCAACTTTCCTGCATCTTTCCCACAAACTGCTCTCAAACCGCAGCAAAACATTTATAACAAAAATCAAAACAACACCTAAATCAACCTTTACATAGCAGGATTTACTAAGATCAACCAAACTTTTATAACACAATTCCCAACAAAGCTTGAAAAGACAGCACTTTACTCGTAAAAGGGTACAATTATATCTCTTACTTGTAACTTTTAAAATTGGACATTATCTCCCTACTAAGTATTATTTTAAACGAAAACCTTGTGGGGAATCAACAATTTACTAGAAAAACACTAACTCAATCACCAAAATAGCCCCAACACCAGAATTTTGGCAGAAAATCCTTTAGAACAATTATTGCACTCAGCTTTGTATCACCCTGCTCTAAGCAATTACCATGAAAATTAAGGGATAATTTTTAATTTTTAAGCAACTATATACATTTTTGAAAGTAAAGAGGTAGTAAACAGGTTTTGGGACTAAATATTTTAACAAAATTGCAAATAAAATGCAAATACCTGACACAAAAAAAAATCTCAAAAAAAAAAAAAATTGACTATTAAACTTTTCTAACTCTAGTGATAACATGCCATAACTAACCCCAAAAACAAGAATTTTTGAGTTAAGCGAAAACATGTCTTTAAGCATTTAGGATAAACTAACAAAAAGTACTATTTTCCTAGCAATATTTTTTAAAAAAAAAAAACAAAAATTGAACCCAATCAGAGTGACAGAAAAAAAATATATAGAGCATTGCTCGCCTACACTCCAACTTCAATAAAGTTCCCAAGAATTTTGCTTCAAAGTTAACAATTTAAAGTTAAACGCTACTCTAAACAATTTTAAAATGTGTATTTTGAACTATTAAGGTAAACCAAAAGCACTAGGCCACAAATAAGAATTACAATTTTGAACTTTCCCTTGCCAAAAGCAGTTTTTTTTTTTTTTTTTTTTCAGAATTGAACATAATTTTTGATCTAGGCCAGACATTTTAGACTTTAAACAAATTGGTGACTACATCTGCCAGAGGGGGCATAGACTAAAAAAAATTCCTTTTTCCTAACCCATACCAATGTATATACAAAAATTCACAATTTAAAAAGATAATTCCCCAAAATATAAACACATCTTGCGACAGATAGCAAGGAATTTTCCAACGCCTGTACACAGAACCATTTGGCTGAGTAGCATCCTTACTACTGCTATTTTCTACCCCCGTTTCCGGTTTTTCACCCATACTGACAATTAAATCAAATGCAAAACACAACAAAAAAAATTCCTAACACTAGCGAAATTTTTTAGCACTAAACTGTCTAATAATGTTTTTAACCCCTTGACCGTCAAGGCCACAGCTAAACCTTCAGTTTCTTTTCAAATTTAAAAAAACACAATTCTTCCTAACCAACTCAATGTTCTAGCCAATACAAATACGGAGCAGAAAACAAGGTTATACAATATAGCAGCATAGAAAACCAAGTGAGAGGAAAAAAAAATTACTTAAATTGAGTCATAAAATTTACATATAACAAACAGTAAACATGGGTACTCATTTTTATGTCTGTAACATATATCAAATTGATAATGTAATAAAGTCTTGTATCTAATTATCACACTGTGTTAACAAATACCAATTCCATATGTTTTTTAACCCCTAATGTACTTGTTTTGTAAATATGTGTATAAGCATGTATAAGCAATACAGTAATGATAAAGCAAAGCAAAATATAAGAAGGATTTTTTTTTTTTTTTTTTTTTTTTTTTTGAGAGAAAAACTTTAAATTATTTACACTTTATAAGTTAACTATTTTTCCCAAATTTTTTGTTGGCCTGTAAATCCAGCCATAAGTTGTCTTAAAAGCAACAAAATTTCAAAACCAATGAATTACCAGTCCTAATACTTCCAAAATTTTGTCTTACACCGAAAAATAATTTTAACCACAAAAAAATCCTTCTTTGTTATGACTCAATTTTCTACTACACAAGTAACTTAAAAAAATAATGCAAATGAATGTATACATATGAATATCACAAGCAAAATTTTAAAGATATGTAAATTTGATTTTGCACAAGAAAAATGGAGTAACACTACAAAAAAATAATTGCAATTCATAGGCTGAAAGAAGAATTCTGCAGATCAATTAACTTATTTATTTAGTTTTTTCTTCAAAATACTTTTTAAAAAAAAATTTGAATTTTACCAACATTCGTAAGCCCTTCCAAAAAACAAATAAATTTACTGATTACAATTTCTCTAACAAGAAATAATTATTTTGCACTTAATTATCAGATCTATTGATTACATTTGACAAAATTCTTCCTTCCAGCAAAATGTATACTATAAAATTTCATTTCACACAATACATAAAAGCCAAATTTTTCCAATTAAAAAAAAAAATATATAAAATAAACAAGTAATTTTTTACCCTTAAATAGAATGTAAATCAAAACAAAAATTTCATGATCTCACCACAGGGCAACAGAAGGAAATACATCCTCACTCGTCACAACACAGGTCCATACATTTTTCCTCATCAATGTGGCTCCACAATACATGAGTTAGAAAAAGAGAAAGAAAAATATTCTGAGTAGATTTGAGAAAAAAAAAATACAAAAGTACACACTAAAATAATTCATTTAATTATTAATATAGTTTAAGACCTAAGCGCGGTGCCAAACTTACCGCTAGAGAAACAAATAATTACTCCTGACTACCAAATGGGCACGGCATCATTTATCATATTTTTATTTTATTGGCTAAGTTTTTACATTTAAGATTCAAATCTATTTAACTTTGAAAATAATATTCATTAAGCTTCAGTTGCCTTTGGCTTCAACTTTAAACCTAAAGTAGTGATTATTTACTAGATTTTAAATAATAACGACATAAAAACAAATGTAATTATTTCCTTAATAATAAAAAAAAAATGTTTAAGTTTTCCAAATATACTTTTCCTTGTAACTTAAAGAAAGATAAGGTGATCGTATAGAATTACATAAAAACAAACCATAAAGATAAATTCGCGTTGTGTTCTTAAAATTTATCTTTCACTTATTAACTTTTCTATCGCAAAGCCCTAGTTCAGAAAAATGGGTAAAACACTACCCGCAGACAAGAGTAAATAAAGAAAATAAACTTGTTTCTCTAGTGTAATTAATTTTTCATTGTTATCTTTTATCTGACACAATTAAATAAAAAAAACAATACTTTCACAAAGAAGCACCAACACTAAAATTTGAGCTTTTAACATATACCAATTTTTAATTAGACTACAGTAGGATTACACTATATTTCTTAACGTTTAACTTTCAGCAGAATAAGGGAAAATATACCATCATGATACAGAAGCTAGTGTTGATCTGGACCATCCGTCCTTACATACCAACACAAAATTACTATCTTAAAAAAAAATTAATACATTTTAAGTGAAGCAACAATATACAAGAAGCAGGAATAATTAAAGACATGAATATAATAATTGACTTACATAACATTTGGTATTTTAGCTGCAACAGTTCCGCCAAGCGTCGAGGAGAGTTTTTTTTTTTCACAACCACTTTAAGGACAAAGCATCCATCGGGAAACGTCAATACTTCCACACTCCTGGGACATTCCTTCAGGAACAGCGAAATTATCCAGCTTTTCAGCCATACGCTCACTCGTCTCTTTTATTAAGGCTCCGACAACTTTTTCTTTCAGGGAAAATTACATTAACTTAATAGCACCAGCTTAATTTTTTTTTTCGAAAACACACCGCCGGCATGCATAGCTCATACGGTTCACTCCCTTCTCATAACACTCTTCGTTTCTTCTTCCTTCTTTTACAACTCGCTGCTCTACCTTCCTTACGACCCGTCTCATAAAAAAACTACCCAAAATTGTCCCGAACTTTCATCATTATCTTCAGCCCACCACTAGATATCAAGAGGAAAAACTAGCCTCCAGAGATCTCACATCAGCCTCTGCTTATCACGAGCAAGCGAACCAAACCTGCCTCCAATCTCTTCTCCCTAAAACAGCTATCTTCCGACCACACTCCGCCAAAACCAGCGAGTCTCAATCAGATCAAGTACTCACTACTTCCCAAACGAGAAGACTGATCTCCTCTTTTTTTTTTTTTTTTTTTCTTTTTCCCTTCTTTCTTCCAAAAACTAAAAATGTCCACTTTTTTATCCAAACCGGGAGGGGAAAGCAGTCGCCCCGCCTTCCTCTCCCCATGATACATCAGCAAACCCACTACGCCGAATGAATGCGTAGAAAAACCACGAGGTACAGCTTGTGACCCCTCCCCTGTGATTTTCATATGGAAATTCTTGTGCTCACGTCACAGAACGTAGTGAAAAGGGGGATCCCAGCTTATCAGCTGTTTTCTTCAGCCATCTGTTTCGAGGTCACGTTTCACACTTCACTTCGATAAAAAGGAAAAGAGAGAAAGGATTTTTGCATACTAGCTTTCCCTATGCAGATGCAATATGCATTCCAGAACGATGGCATTTACAGCTGTTTCCCAAAGCAGCTTAACAAAATGAATGCTTTGCTCGTGAAACTGGAACAAAGAATCTCATATTTTCAACATACTTTCTAGAATATATTTTGTTTACCCAAATTCCCCCATGGAATTTGTAATCTTGATCCCATACACAAAAGATGCTCTCACCCTCGGATTATCTCTATACAAACTATTCTTCTTATTTTCCTAAGCATTTTTACATATTTCTTAACATGTATTTACATTTTTCTTTCTTTTTTTTTTTTTTTATTTAATCACCCCCACCTGTTAAGCTATTTGTTTAATTGGAAAAGAAAATTTCTTGGAAAGGAGGAAAAATTGAATCCCAGCACGAAAGATTAATTATATCTGTTAAATTATTTCTTTAATTGCGAAAGATAATTTCTTGAAAAACGAAAAAGTTAATCACAGCACCAAAAGACTCAATATACGCTGTGATACTGTAAATTTATAGTAACTCTGGATAAATATTTACATTAAATTTACAGAAATTTTTAACAGTGTGTTCGAAACATAAAAGCTGCTAAAATGGCATAATTTGGTGAGTGGGGGAGTGAGGGACCGATTACGTGTGCATTTGATAATGTAAAATTATTAAATAAGGAGATCTAGAAAAGAATTTAAAAATTTTTAATTGCCCTTTGCAAAGCTCTAAAATAATAAATATCGAATTTTTTTTTTCTTTTCGTTTTGTAAATTATTAAATTTAATCTAACTAAAGCAAGAACGAAAAATCATACGGTACCCATTGACTATTAACATTTTTAAATGTACGTCCTTGTTGTATCATATAATTTTCAATGTTCTTTATCTACGCTATCGCCCAATGCGCTTTTTTCCGGAGGTCTTTTTTTCCGGGATCCGATAAACAATTAAATAATATTTTTAAACCACACTTATTATCGATTTTTTTATTGACATTT
Source organism: Salticus scenicus (assembly GCA_963930645.1). Lineage (NCBI taxonomy): Eukaryota > Metazoa > Arthropoda > Arachnida > Araneae > Salticidae > Salticus > Salticus scenicus. The sequence goes on from CAWVNO010001499.1 coordinate 38,713, forward strand.
CGTGCAAATATTACTTACTATTAATGAAAAATTATAGTACGGTTACGTATGTCGGGGGGGGGGGGAGGGCAGCACAGAAGGAAAGAAAATAAATGTTTATTCCACTATATTTTGCATTTTAATAAAATTTATTATACATATCACTGAATAGTTAGGAAAATTTACGCTGATATCTTGGGGGCAAAAAAAAAAAAAAAAGAAAAGAAAACTGTGATTGGGAAAAATGTCGCACCGGGTCCCACTGCCTTCGGCAGCGTAGCCCCGTGCGCGATGCGCACGCGCGAATGCATATATATGAGCGCCCTAATAATTTTACAAATTCGAAAATATCCGCAATCGATTTGTAAGTATCAAAAGCCTCTATGCACCAGTTTTGAACGATCTATCTCTATTTTTATTTTTTTGCCCCTCCGCTCCCTCCCCCCTTCCCGCCCCTCCCAATAATTTTAAAAATTCAAAAATATCCGCAATCGATTTGTAGGTATCGAAAACCTCGATGTACCAATTTTGAATGATCTAACTCTTTTTTTTTTTTGCCCCTCTGCCCCCCCCCTTCCCGGCCCTTCTAATAACTTTACACTCGAAAATATCCCCATTCGATTTGCAGGCCTTTTGAATGGCCTAACTGTATTTCTATTTGTTTTTGCCCATAGCCCCCCCCTTAACGCCCCTCCTAATAATTTTACAAATTCGAAAATATCCGCAATCGATTTGTAAGTATCGAGAACCTCTATATACCAATTTTGAACGATCTAACTGTATTTTTATTTTTTTGTCCCACTCTCTCTCCTCCCCCCTTCTCGCCCCTCCTAATAACTTTACATTTTCGAAAATATCCCCATTCGACTTGAAGGCCTTTAAAACCTGTCTGTACCAATTTTGAACGGCCTAACTGTATTTCTATTTGTTTTTGCCCCATAGCACCCCCTTACCGCCCCACCCCCCTACCCGCCCCTCCTAATAATTTTACAAATTTAAAAATATCCGCAATCGATTTGTAAGTATCGAAAACCTCTATGTATCAATTTTGAGCGATCTGACACTATTTTTATTTTTTTGCCACCCCCCTCCCCTTCCCCCTCCTAATAATTTTACACAATCTAAAATATCCCCATTCGACTTGCAGGCCTTTAAAACCTATCTGTACCAATTTTGAACGGCCTAACTGCATTTCTATTTGTTTTCGCTCCATAGCTCCCCCCCCCCCCACTTGCTGCCGCACCTGGGGGCTGAATTTCTAAAATTCCAGAAATTGGTTTTTAGATAGTTGCATTAGCTATATTTTAGAGCAAAAATTTCACGTATATATTTATTTTTTTTGTTTGAGATATATAGGATTATGCGAAATCACGTTTTACGCATGTGAAATCACGTTTTGCTGCCCCCGGGGACCGAATTTCAAAAATTCCAGAAACCGATTTTTAGACATTTGTATTAGCTATATTTTAAAACAAAAATTTTACGGATATCTGTTTTTTTGTTTGAGATATGAAGGATTTTGTGAAATTATGTTTTGCCCCCTCCCCCCCCTTGGGGGGCGAATTTTGTAAAATTGCTTGCGGCGTTGTCTTTCTCGGGTCGTAAATCTTAACCGTGCCAAATTTGGTCCCGCTCGGTGAAACGGCCTAGGATTCTATAGCGGACAGACAGACAGACAGACACACAGACTCTGCTCTTATATATATATATATAGACAATACCTATTGAAATATAATATAGGACCGTGTAATTTGATGCAAAAGAAAAGAAGGAATATTACGATAGTATTATAAGGGGAAATAATAGAGCTTTCTTTAATGAAAAGAAACTTTTTATTTTGAGAAGAGCAAAAACCTCAAAATGTTATAAGACGTTTTTAAATGCTATCCTCATATCATTGAGTAAAGAATTGTAGGTTTTCTGTATTTGGTAAGCATTTCAGCAAAATAGCACATATATATATGTATATATATTATATACCATTATTATTATTACTTTAAAACGAAATATATATATATATATATATATTGTTTTAAGATTCTGAATACGTAATAGCTACAAAAGTTAATTTTAATATTAAGTATTACGCCTAAATTATTTTTTGCAATCAATAGTCGCTATTTACCAATAGCGCAGTACAAATGCAACATGCAACACAACCAACCTACCAGCAATCAATAATTATATTTGTTCTTGTGTGATATCAATTAAACCAAGCCAAAATATTGAAAAAAAAAATAAAGGTATTAAAATAACAGAAAACGCAGATAGTTTATTACTTTAAACTAAACTTTCTTGGAATAGTGAGAAAATGTTGCCTTTTATAATAACAATAGACGGAAAAAATGATAAGCGGTAAAAATGGTAACAGGTGTAATAATAAGATATTTTCATGTCTGAAACGTACTTAATATTTAAAACAATCGTAACAATTTGTTCTCAAACATAAATGAACTTTTGACTGACAGAGAAAAAGAATTCATGTTAACATTCACAGTTAAATTATCGCTTTTCTTATTCGATTTTCAAGAAATGCGAAAGTCTTTAAAAGCATGTATTTTCCATACAAGTAAAACAATATGAAAAAAATAATATTTATTTTAAAATAAATTATTTTAGAAGGCAAAACTTTCATATTTGTCTTTTAATATTTTTTTATTAATTTATTTACATAAAAAAAAAAAAAAAAAAAAAAAAAAAAACCTTTTATTATTATTATTGTTGTTGTTGTTGATGTTGTTGTTTTTCTTTATTTGTGTTAAAATACTATTTTAGAGAGGAAAAAAAAATAGCAAACATTATTTTAAACTATATTTTTTTCAACTGCATTTGTTGTCATAGTTTCTTTCCTTATCATACAATGCACACTACGGATTTGTTTAAATGTTTGAGTTTGATATGATTAATCCCTAAATATTGAAAGATACAAGTATTTCCCAGATTTCAATATCGCTTCCCGATTTCTGAAAAACTCTCTTAAATTATTTCAAACTAATAAAAGAGTAAAGTATCAGTTTTATATACCTAGATTTCGAGAGGGCATACAGGTAAAAAAAAAAAGGGGGGGGTTGACTTTTATAGGATTTACTACTGGTTTAAATATACATATATATATGTGTCTGTTATATAATTATTACTTGACAGAAAGCACAGTAGAATTATAATGTACTTGAAGTATGAAGGGGGATGGGGTGCGCAAAGAAAATTTAATCTTTTTCTTTTTAAATTTCAATAAAATTTTGTATGATTTTTACATAGTAACTTATATTGTGACGACTAAATTTATATGCAATGGTTTTGGGGAGAGGTAGATAGCAAATAAAAAGTCTTTTTATTTTTTACTTTTTTATTTTCTGAGTTCCATGTAACTGTTCGTACAATTATTATTTACTGATTCAGAAAGAAAAAGTACACTATTTGTAAATGTATGTCGGGGGATAGGGCTAGAGGGACGTGGGGGGGGGGGGGATAATGATTTTTATTTTATATTAAGTTTTACTGGTTAAAGAAATAAGAAAAATCGCTGCAAAGTGAGGTTTTAAGAGGTGGGGCTGACAAGGAAAATAAAAAATACATTTTGCCATATATATATATATTTATTTAAATCCTGCTTAAATGAAATATTGTGAAATAAATAAATATATAAAATAAGAGGTTGTTCGATATATAAAGAGGGGTTGGCGCTTCGGGAAAAAGAAAGGAGCTTTATATAATTTGTTGACTGAATTAGATAGAGTTTTATATAATTATCATCTAGTTATGTGGAGAAACACCCGAAGCTTAGACATAACAGAGGTACAGAAGGAAGGGATGTAAAAACAATCTCTTTTTCTTCAACTCCCTATGTCCGAGCGGTTCTGCGATCAAAGCTGGTAGATGGGAAGTGGCAGGTTTGATCCCAGGACACGGTCATCGACCTACTGTTAGGAGTTTTCCTGAGTTTTCTCCGAAACTCACGTAAATGGGGCTGGGACACATTAGAGAGAATCTTACAGAGGGAATTCCCCTTATTGGCCTAGAACCTTAGAGCAGCCAGTCGTCATTGAGCCATACAACCATATCCATATATGTGTGAGTGTCTATATGTATATATGCACCAAAGCTATAATATCCAATTGCCCTATAAGAGCCAATACTATAATATCCAACAGGGCAATTGGCAGTTTGGAGCCCCTAGGAGAGGGCTTCATCCTGCAGTGGATTGATAAAAGCTGAAATTGATTATGTATATATATATATATATATATATGATTAAGCTCATGTGGTTAAATGACATTATAATTCTTCATATACTTTGATTCGAGCAGAAACAGTTTGGTTTCGGGTGTTACGAATGGTAATTTTTTATACACAATCAAATAGAGTACGTTCTTTGCATTTTTTTCAAATGTTCAAAGTAATTTTATTAAAATCTTGTTACTTTCTTTCATATTCAATAGAAGAAAATATGGGCTTCGCAAAAAATTTTAGACTTTTGGTTTTTGAAGGATTTAGCCATTTTGAAATCTTGAAAATTAATACGTTTATGAAGGAGAACAGTAATTCGAAAAATATACTTCATTTTTCATATGTTACATTTTAAAGAGGAATAACTTTAAAATCTTTATGAAAAGAAATATTTTTTTAACTAGTTACATGTTGTCGATTTTAAATTTATCAGCGTAAGAATAAATTCAGTATAGAAGACAAAAATATATAGTAACTTTTTAAAAAAGAAAAAAAAAAAAAAAAAAAAAAAAAACTATCATAGTAACTGGATTTTGATCTAAAAAGACACCCGTAAGTCTGTATGTACCGAACGCAAGAGTTGGTTTTTCTTATGACTATTCAGCCAGTATATTTTTAATTTGTCCTTTTATTATTTTTCTCATTGCATTTTTTTTACTTTTTATCTTGGTTCACTTCATTTACACACTATATATATCATAATAATTAAAAGAAAATAAAAGAGGAATGAAGTTGCGTTAAGTTTATTATGAATTAATTTAACATAGCTTAATTAATAAAATTATTTGCTTTAATTATTATTATTCAAGGAGCTGTTATTATTAGTATAGTATTCATAGGATATTCAATTAAGCATATTAATTCTTTTTGGTTATTTTGGCTTTCGATTGCATTTATATGTATATATAAATATGTATATATAAATTCACACAAGAATCATTATATCCCTTTATATTAATTACCAGCAGGCTACGCTCGCTTTGCTGGTGACTATTTTTAAATGAATTTTAAAAATAATTGAATCTGTATTTATTTTTTATATCACATTATAAATAAAACTTTAAAAACTTAACATTGAAGTTGCTCTAATCCTCGTTTCAGAGCATCTTCTTTCCTCTCAGCACTACTTCAAGTTCAGGTTGTCACGGCTTACAGAAAGGTCTTTCCCTTCCCGGGCACTTCAACCTGGGTATCGATGACAGGTGGATCTGCTATTATTTTAGAACTACAATTTTCAAGATGACTGTATCTCATCATCTATTAAATATTTTAGATTAAAATCATGTATTTTATAGCCCTCGTTCCTTATGCCATATTAACGTATTATTCCGAACAGTATAATAAATCAGTAAAATATCATCACTTCGGTTACACTTCGGTCCCTACAGCCCTTTGCCGCCCGCACTACATCGGATCCAAGTTCCCACTACTTTAAGAAAGATTTTTCCAGGGCACTTGAATTTGTGTATTTATCTATGACAGGTGGGTCTACTATTATTTAAGAACTAAGATTTTAAAGATGACTGTATCTCAGCATCTATTAAACATTTTAGTTCTGAAGCATGTATTTTATAAATCTCGCGCTTTACACTGTATTATCAAATGATTCCTACAGAATAATAAATAAAAGTTTACATTAAAAAAAGGAATTAAATAATGATAATAATAAAAAAAAGATTAGTTTAATCTTTTCTGCTATGTTCTATCATTTTTTTTCAATAAGTACTATAGATAATAACAATAATAATAATAATAACAATAATAAATCCCTTTCAAAGGAATTAAAAAATTAAAAAATAAAAAGTTGTTATACTATAAAAATTACATATTATGCATAAACATAACTGTTTTAAATGAGTTTTTTTATTTAAAGTTTAATATACTTATTTTTTCTACCGCATTACTATTTGATTTTAATAAATATAATAAAATAAAATAAAAAAAGAATTTGGTTGCCAAATAATTAATCAAATAAATAAAAATTAAACATCGTAACAGCAGTTGCAAAGAGGCGCTGACGTTTGAAATTAATTTTTTTTTTTTTTTAATATAAAAATAAAACAGAGAAACCAACGTTTTAAGTTAAAAAATTAATTAATTAATTAATTAATTATTAAGATTAAAATTTGAAAAAAATCTCAATAAGGTGCACACCAGTAGGGTCGCACCTACCAATCTGCCAAGTTTTATTGTTCTGGGATCAATAGTGTGAGCACCAGGACCAGAGTACAGACACACAGATATACCAACACGCATATTCAGAGAGATACATACACAGATATTTCTCTAGCTGCAGCTAAATTGCATTGCACACGCAAAGTAAATAAAATTCTTTAAAAAAGGACAATATTTATTTTAAAATTGCAAATAAAAGCAAAAAAAAAAAAGTTCAAACACCTAAAAAAAGAAAGACATTAATTTGTTAAATGTGATGTAACTTTATTGTAAATACACATAAAAAAAAGATACTGTGGCCATCACAAAACCATTTTCTAAACCGAAAAAAAAAAAAAAAAAAAAAAAAAAAATATTTTTTGCGATAAATTTTTACCGTATTCAGTTTGATGTAAGTTTAATAACATGCAAAATCTGAGAAAGCAAGTAAAACCAGCGCCACCTGTCGATTGAGACACACAAATTGAATCTATATATATTTATATTAGGGTGGTCGTTAAAAATTAACATTTAAATTTATGTATGAGGCACCCACTTATTTTGTTCTATGCATAAAATAACGACTTCCACAAAAATTTCAAAATTTTAAAACAAGTTTTAAGGGAGGCTACCGAGATTTAAAAAATAATAATAATAATAAAAATTGACAAATTTGACATATTTTGTAATTTCATTATAAATTATTCTATTTTAATTACATTAAAATAAAGACAATATACATTAAAATATTCAATTTAAAATGTTAAAATACACGTAATAAAAATTTTAACGTTTCGAGCCTTATTTTAGACTCTTCATCAGTAAAATGCATCAAAAGTAAACACTGAGAAGAGCAATAGATTTCCTTAACGAAAGTACAGCGTATTCAGCAGGGCTTGTGCATGCCTCATTAAGCGGTGAAAAATTCTGTTTCATATACCAGTCTTCCTGGAAAATTCTTGAATGATAATTTGGACAGTTAGATATACCAACGATTATTTTAGCATTGTTAAAAACATGTAGATAATCGGTTTCTATAGCATACTGCACTATTTTAGGATGAATATCGCGGTTTTTGAAATTTATTTATGTTCGAGAATTCGAGTATGAAGGGCACGACCAGTTTTCATCAATATAAACAGAACGGATCCCGGAAAAAAGGGCACCGGAAAAAAGGGCATCGGAAAAAAGGGCACCGGAAAAAAAGGGCACTGAGGAAAAAAGGGCACCGGAAAAAAGGGCACCCGGAAAAAAGGGCACCGGAAAAAGGGCACTTTTTCAATTCGCAAATCGCAAAATAATAAATATCAAATAATTGATATATAAAAATGACTTTCAAATTACACATTTAGAAATTTCAATTGATTTGGTACAACCATTAATATAGTACATACCTCGGGGAAGATGGGGGGAGGGGGGAGGGGGCGCAGGAGCAGATCGAAAAAAAAAAACAATTGTTTTTACATAAACTCTTACCGATTTTAATGAAACTTTATATAATCACGTACAATTTGTGAAAAAAGTATTGTATGTGTCAGGCAAACTCTAGGGGAGGGGGGTTAAAGAGGGGGGGTGCAGAGGAAAATAAAATTATCTTTTATATCACAGTTTTACCTACTTTAATGATATATTCTATAACTATCACTAACATTTTATGAAGATCACAGTGAGTGTAATTATATACCTGGGGGGAGCAAGGGGGGCAGATAAAAATAAAATATATTCTTCTTTAAAATTACTTTATTATTGATTAAATTTTTTTTTTTGTACAATCACGTATAATTTATTAAAAATTTACAGTAAGTATCAGACATACTTAGTGTGTGTGTGTGTGTGGGGGGGGGGTAAACAAGGGGGGGGAGAGGAAAATAAGTGATTCTTTATATCATCATTTTAGCAATTTTAATGATATATTCTATAACTACCACTTAATTTTCATGAAGATTACAATGAGTGCATTATATACCTGGGGGGGGGGGGGGGGCAATGGGGAACCGATGGAAATAAAATATATTCTTCTTTAAACTACACTATTATCGATTTAAACAAAAACTTTGTATAGTAGAATACAATTTGTGAAAAAAAATCACAGTAAGGTCAGACATACTTGGGGGGGGGGTTAAAGAGAGGGGGGGGACAGAGGAAAATAAAATATTTTTTTTATATCACCATTTTACCGATTTTAATGACATATTCTATAACTATCACTTGCTGGTATCACTAAAATGGTAATATAAAAATTCAATTTATTTTCCTCTGCCCCCCTCCTAACCGCCCCCCCCCCTCCAAGTATGTTTGACACTTATTGTAATTTTTTTCATAAAATATGCGTAATTTATACAAATTTTTTTTTAATCGATAATAGGATAGTTTAAAGAAGAATATATTTTATTTTCATCTGCTCCCCCTTGCCCCCCCCCCCTCCCAGATATATAATACACTCACTATTATCTTCATAAAAGTTAAGTGATAGTTATAAAATGTATCATTACTTCGGTTAAAATGGTGATATATAAAAAATCATTTTGTTTTCCCCTTTCCCCCCCCCCCCCCAAAAAAAAAAAAAAATGTCTGACACTTACTGTAATTTTTTCACAAATTATACGTGATTATACGGTTTTTTTAATCGATAAAAGGGTAGTTTAAAGAAGAATGAAATCTATTTCCATTTCCCCCCTTGCCCTCCCCCCCCCAATATATAATGCACTCATTGTGATCTTCATAAAAAGTAAGTGATAATTATAGAATATATCATTAAATCGGTAAAACGGTGCTATAAAAGATAATTTTATTTTCCTCTGCCCCCCCCCTCTTTAACCCCCCCCCCAAGTTTGCCTGCCACTTACTGTCATTTTTTTCACAAATTAGTACGAGATTATATAAAGTTTCATTAAAGTCTGTAAGAGTTTTTGTAAAAACAATTATTTTTCTTTCGATCTGCTCCTGCCCCCCTCCCCCCTCTTCTCGAGATATATACTAAATGAATGTTGTACCAAATCAATTGAAATTTCTAAAAATGTAGTTTGAAAAGTCATTTTTTAAATTCATTATTTGATATTTATTATTTTGCGATTTGCGAATTGGAAAAAGTGCCCTTTTTTCCGGTGCCCTTTTTTTCCGGGTGCCCTTTTTTCCAGTGCCCTTTTTTCCGGTGCCCTTTTTTTCCTCGGGATGCTTCCTCAAACAGAACTGCAATATTTACAAGTAATATTATAAATAACCCCTGTAAGTGAAATAGGGGGGGGGGAATAACAGATTATAGATCTAGTTTATAGAATCTATAGCTATAAATTCAAAATTTTTTCTATAGTATGGAATAGTAACGAAAGATTTAGATGATTTGGAGGAATTAATATCATGATTACCAATGTTAAGTCTTATTTATTCAATTTTCTTTTAAGCCAGTGAAGGGGATAATTATTACGTGTAATTCCGTGAACCCCTCTTCGCATAAGTCTGCTGTTTTTCATACTTTACTTCCCCGTGCTAAATCATATTGCTGTACTAAAGATCTTTTCCAGTTAGAATTAAAAAGAATTTTTTTGGACTTAAAACGCGATAGTTATTCTTCTCGCTGGCTTAAAAGAAAGGTAAATGAATACGATTTTAACATTGATAATAACGATATCAATTCCTCCAAATTACCTACATCTTTCATTACTATTCCGTACTATTGAAAAATCTTTGAATATATAGCTACAGTTTTACGCACTGTTAATATATCTGCATCATATAAACCTCAATTTCTGATTCGTAATTTCTTTTCTAATTTTAAAACTTTTATACCCCCACCTTTTCCCGTACAGGAGTTATTTATAATATCCCTTGTAAATATTGCAGCTCTATATTAGTGAAAGTGGCCGTTCCCTTCATACTTGAATTCTCGAACGTAAAATAAATTTCAAAAACCGCGATATTCATTCTAAAATAGTGCAGCATGCCATGGAAACCGACTATCTACTTGATTTTAATAATACTAAAGTAATCATATCTAACTGTACAAATTATCACTCTAGAATTTTCAGAAACAGCATTTTTCACCGCTTAATGAGGCATGGGCAGTCCCTGCTGAATATGCTGTACTTTCGTAAAGGAAATCTATTGTTCTTCTCAGCGTTTACTTTTACTTTTGATGTGTTTTACTGATGAGGAGCATAAAATAAGGCTCGAAACATTAAAATTTATGTTATGTGTATTTTAATATTTTAAATTGAATATTTTAATGCACACTGTCTCGATTTTAATGTAATTAAAATATAATAATTTATAATAAGATTACAAAATCTGTCAAATTTGTCAATTTTTTAATTTTTAAACCTCGGTATCCACCCTTAAAACTTGTTTTAAAATTCTGAAATTTTTGTGGAAGTCATTATTTTATACATAGAACAAAATAAGGGGTGCCCCATAAAAAAATTTGAATGTTAATTTTTAAGGATCACCCTAATATATATATATATATATATATATATATATATATATATATATATATATATATGTATAATGACTATTTTACATATCAAGAAATTTATACTCTATAGGACCTGATAAATAACTTTCCCGTAAACGGAGTTACAGTACAATATCGATATCATTCGGGCGATATATGCACACAGATTGAATCAGTATAATGATATATAATCATCCGTTGACGTATCAGGTTTCGGCTAATTATAAACAATGTATGTAACATGAGAGATATACCCTTCTAAAAAATATTACAGTTTTAAAAAATTAAAGAACACGCTTTTATGGAAATGTGAACTAAGAAGCACAAAATATCTATCTTAGTATTAAAATGCAGGGTAAGAGAAAATCGTGTGTGTGACACAACGTAATATTTACATACATTTAAATCTTTAATTAAAATAATTTAGAATTAAACAAAAATCATTTTTAAAAATCTCCCCTGACTGTGCTCGAACGCTAGACCTTCAGCTTCGTAGTGCGGCACTTTACCTCACAGCCACGGTGTTCACATAAGGAAAGCCTTTTTGTTACAATATAGATTTTTTGTTTGCTCCCAGCGCGGTTACAAACATACATACAAACATACATACAGGTGAAGCTAATATAATATTATAGTTTAAAAAAAATTAAAGAACACGCCTTTATAGAAATGTGAACTAAAAAACACAAAATATCTATCTTAGTATTAAAATGCAGGGTAAGAGAAAATCGTGTGAGTGACACACCATAATATTTACATTCATTTAAATCTTTAATTAAAATAATTTAGAATTAAACAAAAACCATTTTTAAAAAATCTACCCTGACTGGGATCGAACGCTAGACCTTTAGGTTCGTAGCGCGGAACTATACCTCAACGCCACGGTGTTCACGTAGGGAAAGTCTTTTTTTTACAATGAATATAGATTTTTGGTTTGTTCCCTGAGCGGTTACAAACACGCAAACATACATACAAACAAACATACATACAAACTTACATAACAGGTGAAGCTAATAAATGCGTGTTAAAAATATGATAGGCTCTAATTTTAGTCAAGATATATTCAAATATAAATTTAAAGAAACTATGTGTATTAGTTTTTGAGATAGAACTGACACAAAATTTTTGTCACAAACAAATGAATATTTTTATTTTTATTTACTTTTAATTTTTTCAATACACATTAAAAAAAAAAATTATAGGACTCGTAAAAATATTCGATAAACAAAACAAAATTCATACAAAATTTCATATAAATAGGTAGCATGGGGAGGAAAAAACAACCACTTTTTTTATCCCCCTCCCTTAGCAACTACCCTCCCCCCCCCCGCCCCCAGATATGTGTAACACTCACAGTAATTTTTTTTAGACAGTAAGTGGTATAATATACAAAGTTTTTTAAAATAGATATTAGGTTAGTTTAAAGAAGAATATATTTTATTTCCATCTGCGCCCCCCTCGCTTCCCCACCCCCCAGGTATATAATACATTATTTGTGATTTTCATAAAAAGTAAGTGATAGTTATACAATATATCAGTAAAATAGTGATATAAAAAAATCATGTTATTTTACCCTGCCCCACCCCTATTACATCTACCCAAATATATCTGACACTTGTTGTAATGTTTTCACAAATTGTACGTGATTATACAAAGTTTCATTAAAATCGGTAAGTGAGTGATACAAAAACAATTATTTTCTTTCGATCTGGTCCACCCCCTTCCTTTTAGCCCGAGTATATACTAAGTGAATGATGTACCAAATCAATTGAAATGTCTAAAAATATAATTTGAAAGTCTTTCTTTAAATTCCTTATTTGATATTTATTATTTTGCTATTTGCGAATTGGAAAAGTGCCCTTTTTTTCCGGTGCCCTTTTCTCAACGTGCCCTTTTTTCCGGCGCCCTTTTAACCGGGAACCCTTTACATGTTTACAGGTTATTATTATTATTATTATTATTATTATTATTATTACTTTAAATATAATATTAATTTGAATACGCATAAATGTTGATTTCAAGCCATTCCATCAAAATTACGTGCAAATTCAACAGCAGGTATTTTTGGTAGAGTAGTAAGATAGATTATGATTCTTCGATCTTATCAAATAACTGTGATTTGGCACCAGATCTCTATTCTACGCTTCTATCGAGCCAGCAGTTACATGTGTGATTGCATTTGCTTTAGCAGTATTAGATATTCAAATTCCATTAACTATAGGGCAAACTGAAATTAAAAAATAAATTTATCACATTTCACTACATGAACATTCTTTTTCTCGAAGAATTGACAGTATTGTGTGTTCGAGGGAAAAAAAAAAAAAAGCTTATATATGAATCAAACTATATATAAGCTTTTTTTACAGTTGATATACGGACCAGTAGCTAACAAATCCGTATATCAACTGTAATTTATTCATTCGTAAGTTAAATTATATATATATATATATATATTGTCCGTATAACTATGAATGTCTAAAAACGTCGGGAAAATATATCTTGCATTATTTTTTATTAATTTTATTTTATATTGCAAATCATTGAAAATGAATTTGCAAATGCTTTTATTATTTTAAATAGCATTAAACATTTGTAAATTATTATTCTTTTTTAAATCGATTTTTTTTTTCTTCATATATATGTATATATAGAGAGATATGTATGTATGTATGTATATTGAATATAAATATAAAATTTTTTTTTTTTTTTTTTTTTTTTTTTTTTTTTTTTTCAGATTTTACAAATTAAAAGTTGCAAATAGTATCATTTAGTTTATGATTAAACTTATTGTGATATAATGTTTGCGTGGTACATTGACTAAAATTTCTTATTCTCTTTAGAACCGAAGTAATAATAATTACGTAAAATTTATTCTATGGTATTTAAATAAGAACGTTTGCATAATAGACTACAAAAAGGTTTGGTTTTTGCAGGTGATAATTTCAAAAGCTAGTAATGTAAAGGCATACGTATGTAGAACTCAGGGCTCAACATAGTAAAACATAGAAAAATTAAAAAAAGAAATTTAAAATTTAAAAAGATTTCAGTGTTTCTCACTTTTATTTTTATCTTTTTATTTTATTTTAATTTTAATTTAATTTTTATTTTTTTACTTATTTATTTTTTTTGTTAAATAGCTTTTTGCTTTTACTTCAAGGAATCTTCAGCAAGTAAATAAATAAATAAAATCTATAATAATAATAATTACAATAATTAGGGGAAAATATTTTCTAATTCATTAATTATGTGCATTTCGCTAAAGTGTTACAGAAACTTCTCTTGGTATAGATACTTTTTCAATCACTGTACATGCTATGTTAGTAACACAAATGCAATTTCCTTTCACTTTACTTTTAACTATTTTTGGATTCCTGTAGAATTTTGGTAAGGTGATTAACTGATAGGTTTGCTTAGAAGATGAAAGAAGGAAAACCTGGTATGTCAAATCACTTATCGGAACGCTAATCACTTTTCGGAAAGAACAAGAATCCTCTCAATTTTAAACGTCTTTCAGTATATAATAGAAATGTGTTGACCACATGTTTTGAAGAATTTGGTGGCCTGAGGGTGAGGACTGAAAATTCTGATGCAAGTGGCAGGACATCAACAAAAGCATTTTATTATTATTATTATCATTATTATTATTATTATTAATTGTGTTCCAACTTATGTCTTATATTGAAAAAAAAAAAAAAGGAACAAAGGGAGAATTCAAATTCTATCAACAGACAAAACCCGTGTTATTTATTCTATGGGGGAATTAGTTTCCAGAATTTATCATTAGTATGTATTTTTCTAAATCCCATTTTCACATTCAGAAAATTCGCAAAAGTTAAATTGGTACCAATTTCCTAAGAATGGATTTTGTAATATTATATTTTTGTGCTTAAAAATACGGAAAATGAATAAGCACTTTTTCCACAATTAAACTGTAAAGCGAAATATTAAAATATTTTTAAAAAACTTTTTTGGAAAAAAGTACAAAATAAACGATTAAAAATTTCTTAAAAGTGAAAAAGAAAAATTATTAGTTAATGAGTGCATAAAAAGGATCTCAGGAAAAAAAAAAAAAAAAAAAAACGCTGGAGAAAAGGGCACTTTTGCACTTTGCAAATCGCAAAAACAATAAATATCAAATAATGAATTTAAAAAATGACTTTTGTATTACATTTTCAGTAATCTCAATTAAATTGGTACTGCACTACTTTAGTACTAAAGAAAGATAAGAAGTAAGGATTAAATATGCTTGGGGAAAATGGGGGGGGGGGGGGGGGTGCAGATTGAAAGAAAATAATTGTTTTATATCACTTTCTTACCGATTTTAAAGAAACCTTGTATAATTACTTACAATTAGTATTTCACAACAGAATTACATATAATTACGGAGCTAAGGGGGTAGAGGAAAATAAAATGCTTTTTTTATATCACCATTTTATAGATTTTCATTGTATATTCTATGACTATCACTTACACTTTATGCAAACCACAATAAGCATTATATACATCTGGAAGAGAGGACCAGGAAGAAAGTAGATAGAGGTAAAATATTTTTTTTAAACCACTCTATTATCGATTAAAATAAAAATTTATATAAATACCAATTACTGCTTGAGTTTTCTTGAGATAAAAAAAAATAATTTTTGGAAAGATTCGCATTTTAATGATTAAATTTTGAATTTTAATCTCGGACAAAGACACACACCTCACATCGCAAAATATTTTACAGTTTCAAAATTTCGCTCTTTACAAAGTAGTAAGAACTGACATAGTTTTATGATATTATGGTATTTTAAAGCTTTTGCATTAAAGTATGATTTTAGATCTAATACAAACAGCCTATGATATCGATGCGTAAACCTAGTTTTTACAAGGTCACACCACATCTTTTACTATCACTGTTTAATGGCAATTTTTTTTTTTCCACTGAACATGTACTGTATAGGAATATTCGTAATGCATTATTCACAATACAATGGGACGATATTAAAAGTTGCTCACAGTTCTGTACATTTTAACTACACAATATCCTTCATTATTATTACTATTATTATTTTAAGCATGGCATAAAATATTGTGTGGGAAAATTCAAGATTCTAGGCGTCTCCTGCGGGAAAAATTTCAAAAAAGAAAGTCTGCAATAAAATAAATAAATAAATAAATAAATAATAATAATAAATAATCGAGGAGTATGAATAATTATTAAAATTGCACTTATTAGAATATCATATTTTAGTGCAATTATTTTTTATTTTAAATATTATGCTTGCAAAAAAGCTTAATATTAATATCGTTTTTAAATAATTTCTGAAGTTTAAATTTAAAATAAAATTTAAATCTTTATGTGGGATAGAATAGGTATTTCCAAAAAGAAACATGAAAGGAAAAAAGTTTTAGAAATATACAATAGAAGAAGAGAAGGACGCAAAATAAAATTTCATTTATTTATTATTATTATTATTTTTTAATTATAGTCAAATGCAAATTAATTCATTCCTAACACATTCCTGCATCCATTTTCGCTCATAAGTATATGGAAATTGTAATGAAAGAAAAATTGTTTAAAATATGTTTTTTAAAGATTCAATTTCTTTTTAAAATAAATTTAAATATTTTATGTAAAAACCTAATACTCTGAAAAAATAAATAAATAAAACTGATTCTTACTACAATTGATTTTTTTTCTTATAAATGCTGAAATATGTTTTAAAATCTATTTAGATTACATAATGTCTCAGATTTCTTTAAAATATTTTTATCAAACTAATTTAAGTATCTCCAGCACATCTAAATCTGTGTGATAATTTCAAGAAACAGGTTTTACTTCTGAATTACATTTCATATAAATTTCGATCTATCTCTATCTTTATTTTTTTTACCTTCCGCTCCCTCCCCCCTTCCCGCCCCTCCCAATAATTTTAAAAATTCAAAAATATCCGCAGTCGATTTGTAGGTATCGAAAACCTCGATGTACCAATTTTGAATGATCTAACTCAATTTTTTTTTTGCCCCTCTGTCCCCCCTCTTCCCGGCCCTTCTAATAACATTACACTTTTGAAAATATCCCCATTCGATTTGCAGGCCTCTAAAACCTATCTGTACCAATTTTGGACGTCCTAACTGTATTTCTATTTGTTTTTGCCCATAGCCCCCCTTACCGCCCCACCTCCTTACCGCCCCTCCTAATAATTTTACAAATTCGAAAATATCCGCAATCGATTTGTAAGCATCGAAAACCTCTATATACCAATTTTGAACGATCTAACTGTATATTTATTTTTTTTGCCCCCCCCTCTCCCCTCCCCCTTCTCGCCCCTCCTAATAACTTTACACTTTTGAAAATATCTCCATTCGACTTGCAGGCCTTTAAAACCTGTCTGTACGAATTTTGAACGGCCTAACTGTATTTCTATTTGTTTTTGCCCATAGCCCCCCTTCCCGCCCCACCCCCCTTCTCGCCCCTCCCAATAATTTTACAAATTCGAAAATATCCGCAATCGATTTGTAAGTATCGAAAACCGCTATGTACCAATTTTGAACGATCTGACACTATTTTTATTCTCCCCCCCCCCTCCCCCTCCCCCTTCTCGCCCCTCCTAATAACTTTACACAATCGAAAATATCCCCATTCGACTTGCAGGCCTCATAAACCTATCTGTACCAATTTTGAACGGCCTAACTGTATTTCTATTTATTTTTGCCCCATAGCCCCCCCTTACCACCCCACCCCCCTACCCGCGCCTCCTAATAATTTTACAAATTCAAAAATATCCGCAATCGATTTGTAAGTATCGAAAACCTCTATGTACCAATTTTGAACGATCTGACACTATTTTTATTTTTTGCCCACCCTCCCCCCCTTCTTGCCCCTCCTACTAACTTTACACAATCGAAAAATCCCCATTCGACTTGCAGGCCTTTAAAACCTATCTGTACCAATTTTGAACGGCCTAACTGTATTTCTATTTGTTTTTGCTCCATAGCCCCCCACCTTGCTGCCCCACCTGGGGGCTGAATTTCTAAAATTCCAGAAATTGGTTTTTTGATAGTTGCATTAGCTATATTTTAGAGCAAAAATTTCACGTATATCTATTTTTTTTTGTTTGAGATATGTGGGATTATGCGAAATCACGTTTTACGCATGTGAAATCACGTTTTGCCCCCCCCGCCCCCCTTGGGGAGCAAATTTCAAAAACTCCAGAAACCGATTTTTAGACATTTGTATTAGCTATATTTTAAAGCAAAAATTTTACGGATACCTGTTTTTTTGTTTGAGATATGAAGGATTTTGTGAAATTACGTTTTGCCCCCCTCCCCCCCCTTGGGGGCGAATTTTGTAAAATCGCTTGTGGCGTTGTCTTTCACGGGTCGTAAACATTAACCGAGCCAAATTTGGTCCCGCTCGGTGAAACGGCCTAGGGTTCTATAGCGGACACACAGACACACAGACTCTGCTCTTTTATATATATAGACGTATCTAATTATGCCTTCAAAAATAACTTTCATTCACAACTTTTCATTCCTGTATTCATTCAACAATAATAATAATATTCTTATAATATCTAAATTCTAAACGATAATGCATAAATTCGTTATTTCATGAATTTACATATGTACGTGAATAATACAAATCAACTTCCTTTTCATTTGTTGAATGATTATCCTTCGATTTAAATTACATCGCAACGCAAGTTAGCTATGCTATGATAATACTACACTACTATTTTTCAACTTCAACCAATCGTAAACTTGTAGTAAACCTTTGACCTTGTAGTAATTTTGCCCCGCCTCTCGTAGTAAATTCGCCCCTCCTATCGTAGTAAAATAATGGATACTGTTTTTCACCACACAACCGAGGACCTGGGTGTGTAAGCCCTTTCAAAATGTTTACACACTTCACACACAAAAATGTGCTCCTTTTATGGAAACTGAGGACTCGAAAAAAAATCACCTGAGAAGTCGTCAATGTACTAAATAATACTTATATATCACAGTACAATACGAATTTCGCATGTTTTCAAAACGAGGACGTCCTCGCTTTCTGAGCGTCCGCGGTTAGAAGGTGTGTATAGGCATTCAAGTCCACGGTTTCCACCTTACGGGAACACACACACACACACACGCACACACACA